>JAFBJS010001466.1:104986-179305 GCA_016785265.1 Paraplagusia blochii | reverse complement strand
GCTGTTTCAGCCCAGATTGCTTTGACATGGCAATCTGTTTAAAAAAAAAACAGTACAAGTGGGTTTGACTTGTGATCTCTCCAAACCTCCCTGCGTTGAGGGATTTTGGGATATTTTTGCTGTCTTTTCTGTTTTTCCTCAATGCCAACAGAAGCAGCGCTTTGTTTATTTCCGCAGGAACAAACACAAACAAGCTTGTAGAATTTGTTTTGAAGCCCAGTGGAAAAGAAAAGTACAGACACCATTTTACAGGTTCGCATTGACTTTTTTTTTTTTCCCTCGTTTTTTTTTTTTTTTTTTTTTCCCGCTGCCCTGTCCGTCCCCATGGTGTTTGACTGTGAGACATTTAATCGAGGGACTAGCAGCTTCATATCAGTAACAAAATCAAATAATGCAAGATGATTTACTCCCCCTAGCAACTGGGGAGCAGACTCTTAGCAACCAGCCAAGCCCCAGGCTTGGGTGTAATCAGCTTGAAAATATTTCAATTATTGTGTTGATTTTAGTGGATTTGAGAGGCGGCTGCTGTGCACCGTGCTACGCTCAGCCCATGACCTGCAGAGGAAGGCATTGATTTAAACAGGTGTCAGGGAGGAAACGCACAGGCAATTTAAATGGGAATAGGATGGCAAAGTCATCGAGCATTGTTCAGTGCGTGTGTGACATCCAGCCAATGCTGCCAAATCAATGCAGCTCTGCTAAAGTGAAAAAAAAAATAAAAAAATCCGCCCGGTGGGATTGTCTGTCTGAAACAAATAACCGCGCAACCAGGACGGGCTGAAAATTTGTCCCGTCTCCTCTGATGTTTGTGAAGAACTGCACCAAACTACAATTAGGGAATGGAAAACAGTTTTATTTACCTTCCTGTAGTGAACATTGCTTTTACTTATGACCATTACAGTTAATCTTGCAAGTGGCTCTCAATACGGTGCAGTGTGATTTGGGTGATGGTTTGGGAGATTGGAAAAGATAATATGAATAATGTTCATAGGAAAGGATAATTCTTCTCCTTTTGGTTTGTCCCTTATTTTGTGGGGTTGCAAAAGAGAGTCAACATCCTCCATCTCACCATGTCTTCTCCATCTTCTACTCTCCTCTTTGTCTCCTACTTGGTAGCTCCATCTCTAGGATCATTCTTCTACCAATATAACCACTGTCCCTCCTCTGAACATGTCCAAACCATCTCAATCTGGCTTCTGCAGCCTCCCCCCCCCCAAACCTTCCTGTCTGCGTTGTTCCTCTAATCACCCCATTCCCGATCCTGTCCATCCTTGTCTCTCCTAAAGTCAGACACTTTTAGCTATTATACTATTAGCACTAGTTACATGAATCAAGGAGTCATTATTTGGGAATTTGAACTGTATTTTTTATCCTATTTGAAGAGAACTTTCAGTCTTTAAATGTTAGCTATTTTATTTTAATTACTTATACACTGTTGTATTTCAATATAACGGACACTTGTTTCTTTGTGTTTCTTTGTCAGATTTCACCTCTTAAATGTCCCAGAAGGCAACACTCAAAGGGTAAAGGTTCATACCATCTATCTCTATCTATTTCTTTGGCTATGTTACCGACTTCAGTTGCCTTGTTGTTTCATGCTCAACTTTGTAGTATATTTTAGTGTAAGAGCTTTGTTACTTTATGATGGCTATCTGTACATTCAGGCTGTTTATATCGGTGGATTTAGAACAAAATTATACTTTCAGATACTTTTACCTTTTAGCATGTGTAGTATCTGAATTAAATAGGTTCATATGTATTCATGTGTTTCCTCTGACATGCTGGACTGAAGATTAAATAAATATTTAATATTTATATAAATATATAACATATTTATATTAAATAAACATCCAAATATGCATTAAGTGATCAGTGGTTTAAAATAACCAGGACCATATGAGGAGGTGGTCTACTGTGTGATTAATATCATCTATCAACATGTGTCCAGCCCAGGACAGTAGCAACACCAGTACTTGTGTATTTCCAGAGCAGAAGTGACCAATTTAGGAGAGAAAGTTTCATGTACTCCATCCCAAGATACATCTAGGTCTCCAAAACAGGACATAAACTGGAGGTATGGAATATTTGGGAGGAGATTCTCAGATGTTCCGGGATGCCTGACTTAATACTGTACTTCCTCTTTCTGCAACTAAGTCAGAGTCAGTGGAGTCTTCTTCACTTTCCAGCTCTACATCATCAACACTGAAACAAGTACAACATATGTCTGGACACTTTTGGTGGACGTTGTTGACCTGGACCCTGACCAATCCGATAGAGAAACTATTTGTGATTGGCCAAAGGGTTTTACGCTGAATCAGCTTCCAACCTGCTCCATTTATACCAGCTTGGGACTGATACTTAAAAAAAACCCGGATTGTGCTCCCTAGTGGCTGGTTTTGCTTTTACCATCTGTTTATATATCATTTTAGACCTCCATTTTGCATCTAGTGATCAAGGTTGCTAATAGCAGCTTTATAAAGTTATATTTTAATTATCTAATTTTTGGGGGAAATTATTGTGTTAGTTGAACTGCTGATTACAGGCCGTCCCTGACAAGCCCCCAAACTTGTGGTACCTCTGGGAATTGAACCCAGGATAGTCGGCAGCTTTTGTCACCTGGGGAGCAGTGAGTGGGGTCGGTGCCATGCTCAATGGACCTCAGTTGTAACCTGGCAGTCAATGGTTTCGAACCTGGAACCCTGCGGAAGCCAGTCCTGTTCCTTAAGCACTAGGCCACCACTGCCCATACAAAATGATTCACTAGATAGTTAGAGCAAATTTGTTACTCATCTCGTGTTATTTTTAACTGGATCTGCCCTTTTGGAGGTTAGAATAGAAAATTTGTCATTATTCTTTCATTGTTTTCACTCATCATTAGCAAATTAGCCATTTTAAAGATACAGTTAAAAAAAGACTAAGGTATTAATTATGATCTTTCACCACAAAATTCTCAGGGAATTATTTGTTGTTCTGTATTTTCTGCCGGTATCAAAGTTCACTGCTGAAACATCACGTTTCTAAACTAAACTAAACTCTACGCTCTTTCTTTTTATTCATCCTCTTCAGCTGTAAATCTCTGAACAGGCCTTGTTTAGATATAAAAAGAAAATGTTCCGGGTTCTTATAGTGACACCATACCGTACAGCAATTAAATGTGTTGAACTTGTTTTCTGCTGCCACTAAGTGACTTAGATTTGTTACTTTATCAAGACTGTGTGTGGATAACAATGCACCCACTGTAAGAATGTGGGCATCGTGTGTAGGTGTAATGTGTTATGTTGGTTTAGTGAAGCAGCTTTTCACTTCGATTTCAACTGTTCGGCTGAAAATCCAAAAGAAAAGCTGTAGATAGATTCGCAGAACTGAGTTAACGGGTTCAAATGTTTCGATTTACTTAGTTAACAACTAACTATTTTAATTATCAGCTAAACTCTAATTGAGACCAAGACATTACATTTGATATAATGTTTTTTTGAGGCGATCCAAAAGCTGGACTTAATGGTTGATGTTAGCACCGTGATATTGTGAAGTTTGGGGATTTTGGTTGGAACTGAAACAAAACTAGAAACATCATCATTTCTTTGTTCTTGAACAGAAACACTTATTTTAAAATAATGGTATACAGTTATTTTTTATTTTATTTTTTATTTTTTTATGTTTTTAAATTCAGTGTAGCCTACAATCAAAGTCATTGGTCTCTTGAAGTCTGAAGTTTGACCTGACCTGATGAGGTCCACTTTCTGTATAGTTCACTGACTGAATGGAGAGAGTAAGACATAAATATTTTAGTTTCCAGACACGACGTCAATATTTTTGTCAATGTTTATGATGGGCAGGTTAATATTAAATATTGTAAATGCGTAGAAATGTATCTAGTTAGTCTATGGTATTTATTCGGTAAAGGGGAAACAGACTAATTCTATATATTTGACACATGTAGTGTTAAGATGGGAATACAGTCTGAGGTATATATACTGTATATGTGTGTGTATACCATGTATCTTATATAACTGGTTCAGGAACGTCAATTTTATGATGAAACCTAAAACCGAACCAGAAACATAATATAACGATTCTGATTGTGTATCTGTTATTAGCCAGTTGTACGCCATACACTGAATTCTGGTATTATTCACATTTTTCATGGTTTATGTTATTTTTTAGAAAACTTTTCATAATTTTCAATTGTGGTTTTCTGTTGTTTAAAACATGATTAATACTAATTGTTCCAATATCACATGGTCAACAATAAAAATATCCCCAGTAAGGGTCAATAATTTCAAAATAATGTATCTTGACTGAATGTCTATCTCTTGCGAACAATCTCTATTTTTTTAAATATGGGTCCCTTGATAAAAAAAAAAAATGGGAATCACTGTCTACTGTCCATTATGATGTGAATAATAATAATAATTATTGAGAACAAAAATTGAGTTAAATTGTATTCTAAGAACAGAATTCTGCCAAATCTTGAACCATTGAAAACTTTATGGTTTATATTTGTTTTTAGTATTATTGCTGTTGCTTTGTGAGGTTGACTGTGTCATTCAATATATTTTAGAAAGAAATATATAGACATTAATACAAAGTCAAAGTGGTCACTCACTTTCTATATGTATTTTTAGTTAGTCAGTTATAACATAGATTTTTTTTTTTTTTTCGGCAGATATCGATAAAGGTTTTGAAAGAAATGCCCAAAAAATAATCGGTATCATAGAGCAACATCGAAAGTTCTAGTAATATCCAACACTGGTCAGAGCAAGAGTTGTTTCATAATGTAAAGAAATACTAAACAAACATAATCAGGCTTATTTTTTTGTTTTTTTTCACTGTGCCTCTTATATATCGACCGCAGGTCTCCATCGAGAACAGCAAAAGATTTTTTAGAAAGCCCCAAAAAACTGTCCTGGTGAAAAGGTGCTAATGTGTGTGATCACATTAATCGTCTGACAGGATCTCACTTCCAGCGGTTAGTCCATTATGATTCCCACTGATGCCAGGTCTCAGTGTCAGGTGTCATAATTTAATTGTATTGTTTTCTATTTCTAGGGAAAGTGGAGCGGCTTCAGCAGCAGCCCATGAATACCGAGGAGTCCACCTCTGCTCCGTGCTCATTTCTCCTCCTTCCCTCCCTCCTCCTTCCTCCCTCCTCGTCTCTCTGTCTCCGTGTCTCTTGCTGCTCCTCCTAATTGGAGACACTGGGGGTTCACATCACTTTTACTTTAATCTTGACCTTAGAAGATAAACCACTGATAAAGATGAGAATCATTATCTGCCCAGAGAATTCAGGCAATCATTTCTTGCAGCTTATGTTCTGTTCATTAATGGGGAAGCACTTCTGTGGTGAAGGATATCTGGACTTTGCAGACGTGCTCTAAGATCTCAGACGCATCGCGCTGTTGTCGGAATCTTACAGTGTCGGTTGGTCAATTAACGCTGCTTTTAATGATCAGACGAGTTGATATTTGCACCGTTTCCCAACTTCCCCTCAATTGCTTGTAATAGAATTCCGTCAGAAAAAAAAACAATATCGGAAAAACTGAAAATGCTTGAAGTGCTTGACCATGTGACTCCCAGGAAGATGAGATCTCATGGATTTGTCCTTGGTTATGCGCGTATCTCAATTACTTTACATGCCAAGATGAAGGTTAGACAGGAAACAAAGAAGAGAGTAAAGAATGAGAAATGGGGAAAATATTTTTTTTTAAGGATTTGACATATTACAACAGAAAAGCAAAGCAAAGCAAACACACATTCATTTATCTTCATCCTCTTATCCGTCACTGGGTCGCAGAGGTAGTCTTCATGACTGACACCCAAATCACACTGCTCAATGCTGTGAGCCTTCCTGTGAGTGGTGAGCCCACAGGCAGTCATGTAGGTTGGGATAGTGCTATGATCAGAGCACCTCATTGGTGGATTGGAACCTGAAGTCTTGCGAATACAAGTCCACTTCCTTAAGCGGTGGCCCGCTACTGCCAGCATTTCATGACAAAAACAAAAAAATTTCAAAAAATTAATCGTCATCTCTACCAAGGCTCACAGGGAGCTGGATTTTATCAGAGCAGATTGTCATCTTCTTGACCATCAGAGTCATAGTTCTGATTCTAGGTCACTGGTTTTATTCTTATGTATCTGCAGTGTGAGCCCTACTCAAAAAGCTCTAATGTATGAACATTATACAGAGGTTCAACTGCTTCAACATCACTATACATTGAACAGTGTGACACTTCATCTATTTTTTAACACTTAACAAAACAGTAAACTATTTAATTCTAAACTAGAATACAACCGTATGTCAGCATTGCATTTCAAATTTCCTTTCCATTTTTATTTTTTTTTTTTTTGGTTTTTGGGCAGAGTAAAATCTTAAATCAATTTACTTCTAACTTGGGTTTTGATTCGGTACTTTTGTGTTCTGTACCCTAGTACAATATATTATAGTAACTTCTTTGAATATTTGCTGCAACATGCAAAAAATAAATAGATTTTGACCAAAGCTGAACCTCAATTTTGTTTAGTTTTGGTGAAAAATAAAAAAATAGTCGGAGCCCAGGACGTTGACATTGAACATATCATTGAGCATGGTCATCTGTTCCTCAGGCTGATTGGCTCATGCATGTCTCAACATCTCTCAGCACCTCCCCTTGTCTGTCCACTACTGGCTCTCTTAACTCTGCACAGGTATTGCTGTAAACTTTCACATCCTAATGTAATTACTATCTCGCCTCAAATTTACAACAGTGGTTCTCAACTGGTGGGTCGCAACCCAAAAGTGGGTCACAGACCTGTTCTAAATGGGTCGTGAACAGCTGGTCAAAAATCAAAATAATGTGAATCAGCTGTTGAGCATGTGTCCTTATATGAAAGGCAAAATGAGTATGTTGAAAAAAGGTTATTTTTCAAAGTTTTTTTTTTTTTTTTAAGGAAATTAATTTGTTTGTTTGAGCGTGGGTTGCGATTTAATAACCACAGGAAAATGCGGGTACCGGAGTGAGACCAGTTGAGAACCACTGCTTTATAATACATTTGTTTTCTCATTTGGGTTCTTCGCAACAGAGTATTACCAACGATATGAGAAGGACCACTGTATTCTTTTTAAATGCAATTCTCCTGTGAAAAATTTGTCATAAGAACCTCTAAATTCTAATGACAAAAAAATGAAATTTAAAAAATGTATTCAGGATATAAACTACTGCTTGCATCTAGTCTTTATTGAGAAGCGGTCTGTTTGCAGGAATGACTTGTGCAGTGTTGGAGAGGCCGGCAACTGCCTTCCATCAAGGACAAAGTCACCTTCCTCTGGAGGAGAGCCCGGTCCTAGGAGACATTCTGTGGCTTTCTGTCGACTGCCAGAACTGGGTCAACTCACCTCTTCGCTGGAAGTTATTCTATTATTTCTTTAATGTTGTTTCAGTCCCTGTGTGTGTGTGTGTGTGTGTGTGTGTGTGTGTGACTTTGCCTCTGATTGACTTGTTTGGTGCGTTCTACGGCCACTGATGACGGGTGAAACTACAATCCTTCAACTGTGGAACAAAGAAACAGTTTTCAGTGGTGCAGCATGCTATAGACTGAGGTGTTGGAAGAGAGATCTGTCTTCTGATATAAAGGTTTTATTAAGTTGGAAGGATCAACACTGAAACCTGGATGGGAGAAGCTAAGGCCTGGGGCAGGGCAGGGGCCATTCAGCTTTTTATTCCGGCCCACCAAATAATAAAAGTGGTTTGCATTGGTTCATATATCTATTCCTAAAACCAGCCCTTTTGTTCAGTTTTAAGAACCAATCGTGGGCCACCATTCAAAAAGTTTGGCCAAATCTGACCTAACCTATTCTTTTGTGCCTGTTTTATTCCAGGCTTAGGGACATCAACTGGTGGCTCGCAGGCTGAATCTGGCCCACAAAACTGTCTAATCCAGCCAACAACTGGATTCCAAAACAAATATGGAATATGAGAATATCTATAGTCAATTAATATTGTCTGTCCTTATCATTTTTATAGTTATATTAGAGTTATATTTTGAGTTATATTGTCACCAAAACTGATTCCCTTTGTCTAAATCACTTTGAAACACCTTGTAATTTAAATATATCCTCAAAAATAAATGTATTATTATCAAAGACAGCTGTCAAATTGCATGTAATTTATCCATCCATTCATTCATCAATCCATCTTCATGTGCTTATTAGAGAGCCACAGTCTTCACGATCACTACCCAAATGACAATGAATATGTCAGCCCACTGGAGGGCACTAAACTGAAAAAAATAAATAAAAAATTCTAAAATATCTGAAATTTTAGCGAATAACACAAGAGTTTAGATTATGTTTCGTACAAGATGGCTGCACCCACATTTATGCAGGTGAGGCAAATGTTATTATGCCCTTTACAGTGTTGCTGGAATGAGATGAAATAAAACAAACAAACATATCATATACGAAAATATTGGTCTGTAATTTCAATGCAGAGGTTTCTTTGGACTAATTAACAACTAAATATTTAAGAATCTTTTGAGGAAACTGAAGCACCTGCAGAAAAAAAAAAAAAAAACACACACAGAGAACATTGAAAATCCATACAGAGTGTAAATGGACCCGGGATTGAACTCTTGAACCTGCACAGTTCTCAGTCGAGGGCTCTAACTGTATTATTGTATTAAAATGATTGTTTGTGTCAATCTATTAATCTTGCAAAGTCAAACTTCCACCTGTATTCATTCACCAGTGCAAAAGTCTTTAAAATTATGTTTGAATTATTCCCCATCTTTCTTAAACACCCACTGTGAACGTCACTGTCTGCTGATCAATAGTTGAGAAATGAATGTTGTGTCTTTAAATGTCCCTTCCTCGGCTCCTCTCCCATCCGTCAATAACACGCAGGAAAAAGCAGGGATCCTGGGCACATTCTCACTGATGGCTGATGGAACAGCATCGATTCTGTCTCAGCATCACCTTTAATTTGCTTCCAGCCTCTGCACAATAAGCTCCTTTATGACTAATCACAACCGTTTACAGCACAGAGACAGGGCCCCTTCCTTTTTTTTTTTCTTTTTTTTTTTTATCTCCCGAAGTGTGCCAGAAGCGTCAGACACACTGTGTCAGTATTGAAATGCTCCTGCGCTGTGACACCTCACCACTTCTTTAGCTCTAATGTGATCGATCCGGACAGCAACAGAGCCCATAACATGCTTCTTCACAGACCACTTTTACAGGTACATTTCAGGGCCAGTTGCACACGGCTTCCCCGGGGCCATTAAATGAAAAAGAGGAGCTCCGGTGGATCCGGAGTCTGGTCCATGCCACAGCTTTTACAGGCACCGTAATTACAGAAATTGTACATGTCAGTTTGAGCACAGGGCTGGGGATTAAATATGTGCGTGTAACAGAGGGATGTGAGGTCTTGGCCCGGATGTGCTCAGAACATTTGCAAAATCATTTCACGATGACAGGGACTCGGGCTTTGAGGGACAGGTCGGGATTTTCGGGGGGGCGGGGGACTTTTTAATTGCGGCCACCCTGTCATTGTTGCAGGGGCCTCAGGCAGACCCTCTATTCAGCACAGAGGTCAAAGCTCTAAGGTGGAACAAATCATCGCAAAGATTACTTTTATTATTACACCATTATAGTTATTACTCATTCAATTATATAATCAACGATTTATCTGTTATTAATAAAAAAAATTCACCTTTACACCATTTTTTTTTTATTTATCCTTGAGTCAACCATGGCTATTCCTAGATTTTTATGTCTTAATATTTAAGCTATGCTTAAACCATTATCGGCTACCTATAGGATATTATTTGGGCTAATATATCTATGGGGCGAAGAAGTAAAATGAAGTGCAGAAAATTTTTCATTTTCAGACATTTTCATAAAGATTTATTCATTTATCTTCATCAGGTTATCTGTTGCCAGATAACACACGCAGCAGCCCCCAAAACTGCCACCCAAATCACACTCCACCATACTGTGAGCCTTCCTGTGGGTGGTGAGCCCATTGGAAGTTATGTGCGTGGAAGTTATGTGTGTCCTTGTCCACCTTTAAGTCTTTTGTCTTTCAACAGCACACCACTGTTCTCATACATGTCCTGCACCAGTCTAACATACTCCTAACTTCCTCATACAAAACAATTCCTCCCTAGGCACCCTGCCATAGGCCTTTTCTACAAATACAAAAAAAACAAAAAATATTGCAGCACCATCTGATCTTCTCTGCACTTCATCATCAACATCCTCAAGGCAAATATTGCATCTGTTGTTCTCTTTCTCGGCATAAAACCATCAAAATTCGCAAAAATCTACTCCCTTCCTCAACTTAGCCTCAACTGCCCTTCCCCAAATATTCACCATATGGCTCATCAAAATTATTCCTGTAATTGTTACAATGCAGCACATCACCCTTCTTTAATTGGCACAAGAACACTTTTCCTCCACTTATCAGGCATCTTGTCTGTCTCTAAAATTCCTTTATTGGTCCTTCATCAACCTCACCTGCTTCACATCCTTCCCAGCTTTTTGGTCCTGGACACTTCCGTCTATACCTCCCTTGTCCTGTCTCTGTACTCCAGTGTGTTGGCTCCTGAACCTCATCATTCCACCACCAAGTCTCGTTGTCCTCCTTTTTTTGTCCAGAGATCTTTGTCTTTCTTTCTACCTTCTATTCCCTGGGAATTCCTCCACACGGTCCAGAACTGTCATTACTTCCTTTCTGAAGTCTTCACAACATCTTCCCTCAACTTCCATCAGATAACTTATCTGCACAGAATACAATCAATCTGTGTTGACCTGCCTCTACTCTAGTAGGTCACTCTGGGTTGTTCCTTTTTTTGGAAACTGGTGCTTATTGCTGTTTCCATTCTCTTTAAGCAAAATGCCTATCACTTTCTCATTACCGCTAGTCCCTTTCTTCCTTTAGGATCACCTATACTCCATTTCTCTCCCCATCCAAGCCACGGTTAAATAACCTGTGACTTCCTCCAAAGTTTCTGGACTTGCTGCCCTTTCACCTGGTCTCCTTCACTCAGAAAATATCGCCAAAATGCCAACTGTCTTAAGCAGAGCACCAGTAAACCAGGTAAATTGAAACAGATTTTTTTTTCTCAGATGTTGTTATTAGGTTCTTTTCTGTTTACTCGGTAAAATACTCAGCGGGAGCAGACAACCCACAGTGCTTCATTTCCCTAAAAGATCTGACATACACAAAATAAATTTGGACATTTTTTTTTTTTCAGTTTAACATCTGAGAAGTCTGTTGGAGTCGTCCCATCTCAGGATGGTTTCACACTTCACACTTCATTAACCCCTGGGCCCCTGATTTCCTGGGAAGTCAAGAAGGGAAAATAGCTTCACTTTTTTTTATATATATATAAATATATAAACCAGCAGTTGGCAGATGTGACACATTCTCTTGCAAGGTGTTCCAGTAAATGCTGTTTCCGAAAGTGTTTCAATCTCAAATGCCCGTGCAATAACCGCGCAGAGGAAAACATATTCCAAACAATGCTTTAAAGTAACACCGTGAATTAATCTTTAAAAAAAGAAAACACTACAAGAAATTGGAAAAGACGAGGCTTGTTTGTCTCAGTTAAACCCAGACAGGACTCAACACGGTAGTGTAACCGCTGCACAGTTTTGTTTCTTATTTGAACACTGAATGTTTTGGCATCATAGTCGACATAAGCTCCACTGTTTGCCACGGGGACAAATGTTTTTACCTGTAGCTGTAGGTAGATTGAGATTATTCAATATGTGTTTCCTGCTGTCCTCTTTAATTTGAGGTAGTATTTTGGCAAATTTGTTCATTCATTTTCTAGTATTAATACTAGTACGCTAACTTCTATCCATCCATTAATCTTTGTTTTCATATGCTTTAGGGTAGGAGGCTGCAGCAGTCTCCACGTGCACACCCAAATCACACTCCACCACACCAGCCCCTCATGAACGTGCTGATGGTGATCCTTCTGGAAGGAACTAACCAACCTGACATGAAGTTCCACACCAATGACGAGACATTGACCCTGGGCCCAGGCTAACTATCTTCCACTAAATAATCACTTTCAGATTAAAAGACTGGTGCAGTCAATGTCACAAATTTCTGAAGATAGCAGAGAAAGAACTTGCCCTTACATTATGTTTGTTCTACAGCGGGGGTCTAAAACCTCAATAAGTTAAGGGGCCACCACCCACATTTTAATTTTACTGAAGTGCCACATCAGCTTTCAGTGTTATATACAAAAGACAAATAAAAAATTAAAAAAGAGTTTCCCAAAGATTCTGTATAATATGACACTGAACCAGAAGCAGACTGTGGATCGGGGTTTTGAGAACTATAGGATTTACCATAAAATGTGGAGAACAAATCTATAGAACAACATATTAATATGAATTCAACTTTCACATCAGGAGGGTTACACACTACCCTCCAAAAGATTAGGGTAACTTTGGTTTTGAATTAAAATGTTTTTTTAATGTATAACTTTATATTAATGAGAAATGTGTCAATTGCTGATGTGTCAAATGAATATTCTAGCTGCAAATGTCTGTTTTTTGGTGCAATATCTTCATTGTGAATAGAGCAGGTATGGGCAATTATTTTCACTATGAAATTTGACACGAGGGCCAGGACAGCAGCTGAGGGATTTTAGAGAATGGAGATACATCACATGTTAAAGTGAATGGCTAAAATACAAAAGTGCTGTCTATTGTAAATGCTGCCATTCCAGGGAAAGGATAGCATAATATTAATTAATAACATTATTTGGACAAGTTTGGTGAATGGGATTAACAAGCCAAATGGGCCGCATCCGGCCCCCGGGGCCTTAGATTGCCCAGGTCTGGTATAGAGCCCCCTTTCCAGCAACTATCACACCAGTGTTGCAATGGTGCAATGTGTTTACTCATTGTGTCTGAAGGATATTGGATGATTAGAAACCACTTGCACAGTCAGATTAGCAGAGTTAACATTTGCAATGCTGCAAAGATTGAAGGAAAAAAGTATCATTTATTTTGTAAATTATCATTTCTGACCTTGTCAATGTCTTGACTATATTTTCTAATCATTTTAACACCCGTGGTAGTAAATAAAACTGTGACTTTTTTATTAAAAACACAAAATTGTTTTAGTGAACCCCAGTATGTATCTATATGAGCATATATTTTCAGTTAATATGAAATTGCCTTTGAAGCTCAGTAATGTAACATTAAGTTGTTTATTGTTTGACACAGTTTATTATGGATTAACTGATTCCTTCTTGCGTGTTGCATGTTGCGTTGAATCAAAAATATTCACACACTGAACCATAGGATCATATCCTGACATATGGATTCTTTCACATAGATGTGGTGTTAATTGCCGTGTTGCAGTAATTTAATTTTCTCACAATGAAATGATCTATTTACTTAGGTAAACAAGTTGATTCTGTCTACAAATAATTACCGTGCATGAATAAAAGAGTGTAGAGTGATAGTTGTGTGACGCACGGAGCTCACGTTCACCCCAGTTCTCTGAGGAAAGTTACAAAAGTGTGAAAAGCGTGCACTTTTCACAAGCCCTTGTTTGCTGTTGACTAAATAAGCAGGCGTTGGAACAAAATAAGAACAGAGTGAAGTCATAGGTGTAAATACCGTGTGTCTGCAAACTCAAAAATACTCACCTCTGTGTTTTTCAAGAAGAACAATAGCCTAGCGCTAATGTGATGCCAGCTGCCCTTGAAGGAGCTCTCGGTTTTTACAAGGTTGATGAGCCCTGAGCTATATATTAACAATGGGTTGGAGAGTGAGAACGGTTGTTTCTATATTTGCCTCTGGGATGTTCTCCAATGACAGCTAGGATTGGCTAATCTGAGAAGGTACCGCACAACTGACACAATATTGCGCAAACCTGAATTAGACAAACATTTACACGTAAAGGACGCTTAGAAAATTTACTTAAGAAATCTCCAAATATGAAAACTGTGAATTATCGTATTAGATCAAAAGAATTCTAAGATAAAAATGTGACCAGTGTATATATCTTGACCGCTTTACAGGCGTAGGCAATTATTTTGTCTAGCAGGCCACAGGTGGTGCTAAAACTTGAGTTATGGGTCAGGTTTTTGGATCAGAAACATTGAGTTTTTGTGAGAACAATAAATTCTGACTCAAGTATTAAATAAAGGCTTCAATGCTTAAATGATTTTAGCCTCTTTTAGACTTTCTATTTGGGAAATGCTGGCTTTGCAGCTAAAAATCAGAAGGATAATGATAATGTAAAAACAATAACAATAATGTCAAAACTGTACATTTGAACAAGTTTGACGGGACAGATTAAAGAGCCAAATGGGCCTTGGCCGGTACCACAGGCCTTAGTTTGCTCACGTCTGCTGTAGAAGAATGGAAGAATATATGTATACAGAGCTAACCTCGAATGATAAATGCACAGTTTAGGTTACTTCAGCACAAATAGCTAATAGGAATATATGTCACTCGAGTAGTAAAGTATCGTATTGACCCTAATGCAACTGATTTATGTGTGGCACACATGAAGAAACTCACTGTTTCCTTCTCCCTTTTGGGAATGTTCCATTATCTAGGACTTTTAGAGGGAAATAATTACAGCCTAAGATAATTTAGGCACCTAAACTGTGATGATGGTTGTATGTTGTATACTTGAAAGCAAAAAAGTGTAATTGCTTCGTGATGGTGATGTATGTATAGGCCATTAAGCAGGTATGAGCTGAAGGACTATTGCGTTGTATTGTTATGGAAAACTTGTCATACATGGTTAAGGGGTAATATAACACATACTATGAGATATTAGACTTATTTACTAAGTTTTTGGGGTGAGGATGTTTAACACAGATTCTCAATCATCAAGGTCCTAAAGATTTTCGATATTCCTGGTCCTGGTCCTGGTTAAGGTTGCCTTTAACATTAGCCATAACCTGGAAGACAGAGAATCTTGATCGACATGTCTCCACGCTCTGCGGATGGATACCCTTCACCTGGTGTGGGAGTATGAGAAGACCTCCGGAAAACTTTCACAGTCTATAACTTCTATTACGCTACGCAAAACTCTTAAACTGTAACTTACACATTTTATTTTTTGTTTATTATTTTATTATTTTTAATTATTACTTTATTTTTTTAATTTATTATTTGTTTTCTTTGTTTACTTTTCCATTAATGTTGTTAATTTGCAGAACATATTTTTACTTAAATAAAACAGCATAAATGGTATGGTGCAGTGTGATATGAGTGGCAGATTCGGAGAATACTGCCCACTAATGGAGAGGCAGGAGAAGATGCATGGATGAATTGATGGATATATAAAGATGACTCCAAATGGCTCTCCTTATAAGAGCTTGCTGGGCCATGTAGAATCTCATCACGTAGAATGACTTTGGCCTCAGAGTTTGTCTATCACTTTACGTAAGTGCAGCAGTAGAAATCCTCCTTTGCAAAAAAAAAAAAAGCCTGAGGACAGAGACAGTGTTAAATATCTGGACGTTATCTCCGACTTCTGCTCTTTCTTTAGTTCTAACATGACATGGTGGTGTTCCTCCGGCTGTCGATGCCAGATCCATGTCTGCCGTCTAACCAGGCAGCCGCACACTTTTGTCAAACTCTTATTTCTGAGGTTGAAAATGATTCTCCATGCTTCAATTGTTTTCTGAAGTCCATGTCGCAATCCTCCCGCGTTTGCTGGGTGGCGCTGAAGCCTTGTTTCCAACCACCCGTGTGGCACAACAATCACTTTTTTGTTGTTCCTGTGTGAGTGAACTGCTGCATCCAAATTCAGTTATTTTTACACAGCCCCACTGAGATTTTTTCAACGTTGTGAAATTTTATTAAAAACTAGAAATTGACTGATCAGCAAAAAAAAAAAACAAACATTAAATCTAAACAGAGCAGTGTCATCTTAAATCTGTATGAAGCTTCCTGATGATCGCCTTATTTTTAGAGCTGTGGAAATTATGACTTTAATACATTTATGAAGATTAATTTGATTAATATTTTTTAATATATTTTAATGCCAGAAACTGTACTGTACATCCAATAATGTCACCATTCATTTATTTATCGTTGTTCTAATACATTAAGGATTTTTTTTTATTACGTACAGGATTTTTTTTTTTTTAATTTGATAAAGCAACTGAGGCTTAAAATTAAAAAGTACTTTATTTAGGAAGGATAATCTGTAACATGAATATTTATGATCACAACCATGATTAATTGCAATTAATCATGACTAATTGCAATTGATCACCCTGCATCTGATTACCCTGTGGTTAATCAAATTAAAAATTTAATTGGTTTGACCACATCACTTAAACACTCAGATTTTTTTAATACATGGAATAAATAAATAAGCCAAGTATAATGATGAACAAATAGGTTTCTGCTGCCTAAGGTAGTAACTATCAGGTTGACTTCATGTTTCACCTTACAAATTTATTGCCTGAATAATAAGAGTATATTACTCTGAAAACCAATCCTTGCCTGTGTGTTTGTTTGCATCATTGCTGCCCTCTGATCTTGAGAAGTATTAAATAAAGACATTTCCTCCGTAATGACACTGTAATTTCTGCCAAAAGTTCTGCAACGCAAAACACAAACGCAAAAATTCAAACAATCATTAATTTATTCATCTTCGTCCTCTTTTGCACTGCAGTCTCTAGGGCAGCCACCCAAATCACACTGGTCTACTGGAAGTTATGTGGGTCGGAATGGTGCTAGCGCCTTAGCGTTAACCTGGCAGCTGGTAGATTCAAAGCTGAAGCCTCGTGGATCTGAGTCCACTTCTTAACCGCTAGACCACCACTGCCGCCTCAATAAGTAATAGTTTGAATAATATTAAATATTGTTATTTTAGACAATCTTTTTTTTAAGGTGGTACAGCCCAATTATTTCCTAAAATACTAATCGGGTTAGAGTAACGTCATGACTCCATGCATCTTGTCCACTGGCACCTTTAAATTGCATCGAACTCTACAGATGATACATGCCAAGACACCATTATGTAGGAAATTAGTTCTGTCCAGTTTTGCAGCAAGATATCCCAATCTTTGTAATCAACTATTGCCTTAAATGTAAAGCACAGTGTCATGTTTGTACTTACCACCATTTGGTACAGAACTGACAAGCGACTACACTTAGCTAGAGGAAAAAGATTTGGCTACCAAAAAGAAGAATTTTGCACGTTACTCTGGTTAGTTTTTAGTTTGGTTTTGGACACAAATAATTTCTGCCCTTTTTTTAATTCACTGAAACTACAGTCATGGAAAATTAAAAAAAAATAAATTATTAGACCCATAAATTATTAGACTCTTTCTTTAATTTCTTGTCCATTTAAAAGTCTGCTTCCACTTAATCTACATTAATCTGGACAAATATAATAACAACAAAAAAGGCTCGTAATTCAGTTTAATTTCAGATCTGATTTCTCCATTTTGCATGGTTTTATTGACAGTGACAAAAATCACTTCCGTTCCTACATCACTAGCAATAACATTGTACTGACAAATACAGTGCTTTTAGTCATTGCGTGGTTTTGTGTTCATTGTTTCCCCCAGGTGATAAACCTTTTGTGGAACAAGGCATTAAGATGAACAAGGAATTGAAGAAAACAGCAGAGTGGTCTAATCATTTTTCCCATGACTGTAGATCTGATTTATGTCCTGACCATGTATATGCAGTCAGGCCATTTTGCATGGTTTTATTGACAGTGACATCACTAGCAATAACATTGTACTGACAAATACAGTGCTTTTATTCATTGCGTGGTTTTGTGTTCATTGTTTCCCCCAGGTGATAAACCTTTTGTGGAACAAGGCATTAAGATGAACAAGGAATTGAAGAAAACAGCAGAGTGGTCTAATCATTTTTCCCATGACTGTAGATCTGATTTATGTCCTGACCGTGTATATGCAGTCAACATGCTGGAATCTATAAACCTAAATATTTCTTCTGAAGCATTTGCACAATGTTTTCCATGAAAAGTCAACACTGGCTTCTGTTTAGATGTCGTGTCCTCTGCTGGTCTGTTGGCTCTGGCTACCTTGGATGAGATGTCTGCAGGCCTTTGGGATGTGGTTATTGAACAAAAGACTCATTTTCCCAAAGCTTTCAGGCGGCGGCTGAGTATGTACCTCCTCCAGGGCCTTCTCCTTATGAGCTACATGCAGTCTGCCAGTGACTCACTCAGATCCAGCAAGAGAATATCAAAGAAATTATAGACTTATTGAACTCTAAAATCCTATCTTGCTCTGAGATTACCTGCCTGCACTCATTTGCCCACTGCTGTGAGCAGCGACTAGTTACTGTATGGAAGGTTAAGTGTCATGAGCTTAGGGTTTTTTTCTTTTTTTATATAAATCCAGAAAAAGTAACACTAACAATTTTAGGAGTTCAAAAAGCTGGAGTGAAGACAGATATCTGTCATCTGAGAGGATTTTCTATGTTGACTGATAAAAAAAAAAACTCCCAGCAAGCTGGAAACCCAGATAAGTCCCTGATTCATAATAATAAACAGCGTCAATTTACAAATTGACAATTTTACAATAAATGAGTTCCACCTTAATTGCCAAAAAGGTGGCCTAGCAATTACAGAAGTGGACTGATCAAAGTCCAGACCCACATAACTTTCAGTACGTTCACCACCTAAAGCAGTGCTTCTCAAAGTGTGGGGGGGCGTGGTGTGATCCTGGGGAACATTCTTTTTTTCCGCCGTACTACAAAAAGGTCTAATTGCACATCCTTGTAAGTTGAACTATAGCTCTTTTTTTTGTTTTCTTTATGTTAACAAGGATACGATGTTATGCAGAGGTGTACCTAGAACTATTTTATAGACAAATGCTGTTATTTATAGTTGCGGCGGAAAGTGGGCGGTGGGGAGGGTGGGGCATGATTTGTTTTCTCTTTGCTAGGGGGGACGTAACAGAAAAAGAATGAGAAGCACTGGTCTAAAGGAAGGCTGACAGTATGGAGCTGTGTAATTTGGGTGGCAGTGGTGGAGACTGCTGCCCCTGAGACTCAGTAACGCAAAGGAGGATGAAGATGGATGAATGAATGTTGAATGAAGGTCTCAATCTTTATACAGTGGTTTAAGTAATGCCTAAGGTTTTAGTTTGATTCTGCTCATAGATATTTTTATTGAGGAAACGACAAGAACAGGTGGTTGGTTAAGGATGTCATATGAGGCCCATGGCAGATCTTTGATTGGAGGATTCATAAACCTACAGCTTCTACTGGTCTTCCTGCACAGGTAGTTTCAGTAGAAAACAGCTTTGATACTATAATACTCCTGGTTTAACAACAGAAAAACACGGCTCAGATAGAATCTAACAGTTTAACTAGTGTGTGTTTTATTAATAGCAGCATTAAGACACCCGATCACTACTTCTTTTTTTCTTGCATCCAAGAACTTATTATCTGTCATCTCCCCATCTCACATTTAGACGTTGGTGCAACATAGAAAACCTGTGGATCCATTTAAAATTCAAGGTGCGTTCGGTTCAATAAAAACTAATTGCAGAGACTTGTGGGGTGGTGAGGACAACGCTTTTCCCTTCATGTCTGACCAAAACTTTATTTGTAAAGCTTTTTGTATCTTTATATATTTTTTTTATATTTTTGGGGGTTTTTTTTTTTATATTTTTGTGTGACCCAGGATTAGTGGCTAATAACGAACTACTTATTTTATGTATTGATTTGTTTTAAAGAGAAGCATATTTACTTTGGCTAATGCATGAAATGAGAACCAAAAATGACTGACCTGGTCCTTGTCCCAATTCATAGTTCTTAGGGAACTATATTATGATTTTTTTTTTATTAGGCTTCAGAAGCAATTGGCTTCAGATATTTCTCTAATGTATCTGCAAGGGATCATTTTCCATCTCCCCCTGTTATCCGTGTCTTCTTCTCTGTCTCCAACTACGTCCATGTCCTCCCTCACTGCATTCATCAATCTCCTCTTCGTTTCCTACCTGGTAGCTCCATCTCTAGGATCATTCTTCCACCAATGTATCCACTGTCCCTCCTCTGAACATGTCCAAACCATCTCAAATTGGCATATTGAGCTTTTTCTGCAGTGTTGTCCCTCTAATCGCATCATTCCTGATCCTGTCCATCCTTGTCTCTCCTAAGGAAAATTTCAGCATCTTTAATTCTGCCACCTCCAGCTCACCCTGTTGCTTATGTTGTATTGAATTGTTATACACGGCATCTCATTTGTCTAAGAAGTCCATTTCTTGTCCGTGTTGTTTCTAATGAAATTAGAAAAAAAAAAGAGGTGAAGAATAGAGTACGGGTCTCTGGAGTGATTTGTGATAGAAGAGAGTCAGCTAAGTTGAAGGGAAAGGTTTACAGGACAGTTGTGAGACCAGCCATGATGAATAGGTAAGAAACACTAGGAGAGACAAAGATGGACAGAATCAAGAATGAGGTGATTAGAGGGACAATACAGACAGGAAGGTTTGGAGAAAAAGCTAGTGAAGCCAGATTGAGACGGTTTGGACATGTCCAGAGGAGGGACAGTGATTATATTGGGAGAAGAATGCTAGAGATGGAGCTACCAGGTAAGGGACAAAAAGGAAGACCAATGAGTACATTTGTGGATGCAGTGAGGGAGGACATGGAAGTGGTTGGAGTTAGAGTTGAGGACAAAGAGCACAGGGTGAGATGGAAATTGTTGACTCGCTGTGGCAACCCCTGAAAAACGGGATAAGGCAAAAGGAAAAGAAGAAGTTTCTAATGTCATTCAGGTCTTTTCCTGATTGAATGCAAGTTGGACGAAATTGAACTCTAGGATGTTTTTTTTTAATTTATTTTAGATCCTCTAGACCAGGGGTCCACAACCCCAAGCCTGCTCCAGTCACTGCAAGGACCTAGTACCCAGTACCAGATAACCTACAGTTTGTAAGTTATCTGGTACTGGATACTGGGTACTACGACCTAGTACCCAGTACTAGTATTCTACAATTTGTATGCACTTTTTCATATAAAGATAATCTATCATCCATCCAAACATCCTTCATCCATTCATCCAGGGCCAGATGGCAAAGGCAGCAGTTGGAGCAGGGATACTTCCCTCTCCCAAGACACTTCCTCCAGCTCAACTGGAGTCAATCCCAGGCTGAGCAACAAACTCCACTTCACTCAGCAGGTCCTAGGTCTCCTCCCAGTGGGTCAGGATCACAGGACCTATCAATTTAGATGCCATGTAAATGCCCAATGCTCCTCCTGGGTGACAGAGCTCCTCACCCATCTCTAAGAATGCGCTCTGCCACCCTACGATGAAAGCTCATTTGAAAGCTGCATGTGTCAAGGATCGTGTTTTTTTGATTATGACCCAAAGTGCATGACCATGGGTGAGGTCAATCGACTTCGCCTTTAGGTTTAGCTCTTTCTTCAACACAACAAACTGACAGAGCAATAATCTGTCAATGTTTTGTAATGATAGATACACGGTAATGTTTGACAACAGCCAATTTGTCTTTGGTACAAAATAAAAGACTGCTCTGGAGTTTGAGAAAGACATATATTTTCTTTTTTTTTTAATTTAGCTTTAGGAAACTATCCTTGTTAGACATGAAAAAGTGTGTGATACTCTGGAAGCGCAGCCTCTTCGACCGTACTCAAGAGGCTGCTGTGGAGCCTGTTAACTTTTGCCTTTTCCATCCAGAATGAGAAAAAAACTCACAATGAGCTCCTGATTACAATTATGCACAGATCTTTTTTTTGTCCTCCAATAAAAGTTTGCAGTGGCGCTGTCTGGGTGGCCCTTATGTTCCCTTTTATGATATATCTTAAAAGTAAGACCGCTGAGCAGCCTACACCCGCTTCACACACTGTATAATTTCCAATTAAGGTCCTAACAAAGTATTTTGTTCCAGCCAGTAAATAAGTGCATTGCATTTTCAGTGAAATGGTTTTGTTAGATATAGCAATAAGTCCACCTCGGGAAAAGACAGGAATAGATGGCGTGCTAACAAGACGACTGGAATTAGTTGTTTACATCATACAAGGCCACTAAGTGATTATGCGAAACCGCAATGGAACGTCAGAAAAAGAATGTCATGGAGAGAGAAACTGTTGACAAATGGGAGACACTAGGGAGTCAGTGTTTTAGAGTCGGTCTTCACAGGTACTCTATCATCTCTGCGGAAACTGAGATTGTTTCCATGACCCATCGCCAGTCCACGTCATGTTAGGTCACCTGTGACTGGACAGGTGACCAGTTGAACTAACAGGTGTGAGGAGACTCTTATCACCTGTTTCTCGTCATCATACAAACTGATGCAAATCTTTCTTGCACTTCTACCCAAGACAGACAGACAGACAGACAGACAGACAGACAGACAGACAGATAGACAGACAGATAGACAGACAGACAGATAGACAGATAGATAGATAGATAGATAGATAGATATTTGACTTGAAATGCATAATTAATGCATAATTATTTTGTTGTTGTTACTTAAATTATATTACAAAACTACAGGCCATAATTTTCTCTTTTTTTGTTACTTTGAAAATCCTTGTTGATGAGGAACAATGTTGCCTTTCTCAAAGGAAGGTTTTAATGCCAATTACCCAACATACTGGACTTGTAACTAAATGTCTATGATTGTGAAGTTTTACACAGTAAGTTGTAAGTGCTATTTATTTATGGCTATGTAACATGTATAATTTTTGCTTTCACAATTTTTTTTTTTGCACCATCTGATTGAAGGGCTGCTTCTGTCCTGTGTTTCTTGCACATCCATCCAACCAATACGATGAACACAGGGCACACAAAAATATAATCTGTGTTTGGTATATATTTGAACTGAAGCAGAAATTAACCCTAAATTGAAGGGTGCTAACACTGAGGTGTTATTCCATCAGAGGGATTTTCCGTCATGAAACAGTCCTAGTTAATTAAAATTATTTTAAGCATGTCCAAAAATCAATGCAGATGGTAATTTAGGGCTAATCCCAGGTATATGCACGGAAAAGATAAGGCTGATTAAAATCCTTCAGCGCATTAATGAGTGTGAGATGTAAAATAATCCCCAAAAAGGCAATGGCAGAGGAGCCAAATGTCAAGTGCCATTTGATTTAATGGGTGTTTTCACTTTTTTATTTATTTATTTTTTTTCAAAAAAAAAAGGGGCACGTTACTGTTTTTATATAGCTTTCCTTTTTTTCCAAAACAAACTGAACCTTTAGAGCCTGCATATGTTGGCATGTTGAACAGGGATCTACATTATATCTATACATATGTATGTACTATGTATAGATAGACAGCTAAATTTTGTGCATAAAAACAGACATAATGTGTTTGAGTAGAAAAAAAAATAGAATTGTATTGTGTTAAGTAGAAATATATATGTGTGTGTATGTGTGTGTGTGTGTGTGTATACATTTCTTGCAAGAGTTGCAAAATGAATTAGTTTAATTGAATTAATTTGATAAAAAATCACAGTGACAAACGTTAAAATTGACACCACTATTATTATTATTGTGTAAATGGCTGGATGTTTCCCACAGGAGCTGACGCCTTGTAATTCACCTAAAGTCATATAACGTGGGCATCAAAATATTAGAAACACATCTATGTTTGTGTCTATGGTTAAAATTAAAGTAAATTGAGTTTTAGGATCAAGACTTAGTTCATACATAGATATTTCATTATAAAATTATAAATTTATATTTACGAAAAAAATCCCAATCTCTCAAAAAATAAATATATATTCACATAAATTCACCTATACATGATAATTTGTATTTTGATAGTTGCAGAACAAGGTGCTGCCCCATTTATCTTCAGTCATTTCTCCAGACACTGATTTCAGCTCCTGCTCGACTCCTTGCAGATGAGACCCTCACCATCACGCCCATAATTAATTGCTCAAATTTGTTTCTATTAAATAAAACTAACGCACACTGAGAAAAGTCCATTAGCCTTAATTAAGCTTGATATCCTAATTTAGGCAAATGTGTGGCTGAAAACAAGCGGCTTTTTGGTTTGGATTTTTTTTTTCTCCACCCCCCTTTTTCTTTCTTTCTTCCTCTTCTGTCTTTCTGTGATAGTGGAGAAGCTCGCAGCTCTCTGCCTTTGGGCAGCTTCTCCTTCTCCTCTGAGAGTTGGAAATGAGAAATGGAAATGGAAATACCAGGAGGTGCTAAATTAGCTGGCTGATCTGCACTTATTGCCGCACACAGGCCCCTATTACTTTGCCAATCTGCGCCTCTCTTTTAGCATTCCGGGCATGGATGGAGCAGGAGGAGAAGGAGAAGGAGACGGAGAAGGGGTGAGAGAGGGAGGCTTTGGAGATGCAGCAGCAGCAGCAGGTTTATCAAATGGGAAAATGAATGCATGATGATCAGTTAAATTGAAAATCAGCGTCTGCATGACAGCCCGACCTGACACCTCCGTAATTAGAAAGAAAAATGATGGCGTCCGATGCATAATAGAGCAAAAACAATTTACACTCTCTCCAACCCCCCCACCTCCAGCCTCGATAATGATCCGGGCCTTCAAATTGAAAATTTCTGCGGCATAAATTGAATTCATAAAGTATGATTCATGGACGGCGCATTATCTGGAGGCTGACTGTAAAAAAAAAAAAGAAAAAACACGAGCACGCGCGCACACGAAAACACACAAGTATATCGATTAATAGTTTGCCTAAGATCCCAATAGCAGCAGCAGCAGCTTCTCCCAGGGCAAAGGGAAAAGCTTAACTACTTAAGCAAATCGCTAATTTCACCTTAAGGCCACCAATGTGTAGCCAGCGATACTTCTATTCAGCGCACTGATGAATTATGGATGAAGTGGGCACCCGTCCCAACAGCCAACAGAGGAGCGTGGAGACACCACCGCCCCCACCATTAGGACTCCCTCCACCATTCGGTTTCACTTTTACACCCTCATAATAAAACCCACCTGAGTTTTTTCACCTTAGATTTATTGATAAGCAAATGTTGGTTAAAAATAATAATAATAATAATAAAAACTCCTCGTGTAATTGGGATTCGGATTGATTATGAATGATTTTTTATTAAATAAAATAAATACATATATTTTATATATCAATTTGACTATAAACTGTTGACGTCTTGCTTTATATTTCTATAACTATTTTAATAAAATAAAAATATATATTTTTTGTTATTTTATGCGGATGTTTTACAATATATTTTGAGACCTATTTTTCTATCAGTTAACAATTTTTTATAAATGAAATAATTATGTAATAAATTGCCTAATGTGTGAGATATTTTGATTAATATCCTCTAATATAGGATATTTTGTAAAAAAAAAAAAAAAAAAAACATAGGGATTTGATTGTGTCAATACAATACACCTGGAATCGATTTTTTTAAAATGTGAGATATCTTACTTTTAAAGTAAATTTGAGTGTTCATTCATTATTTCTTATTAATGATATTACTGTTATTATTAATATTATTATGTAACATAACAAGGGTCTCTAAAATAAGGAATTATTTAACAAATATTATTAAAAATATATTCTGACAAGGACCCGGCCCATTCACAGTTTTTTCCAAAAAATAACCAAACACATAAAGAAAACAAATCTTCCTCTATTCAATTTTTCCCACTTCTCCATAAATAAATAAAAAATTCTGAGGTGTTTTCTTTCTCTCCAGGCTAGATCTGAACATTAATATCAGATGCACCCTGAAAAGAAAGTCAATTTTTCATCATCTGACCCTAATCCTCTTCCGTCTTATTAAAAACTATGATGCAGCAGGGAAACAGACCAGGAATGAAATGAATGGAGCAAAACCAACAAGGACATCACACGACATCTGTGTACTCAGCACTATGCACAGAAACACCCCTAACCCCCAGTGGATGCTGGTCCAGGTGACCAACCCCCAATGCATACATATACATACATACAAATATATATATATATATATATATATATATATATAATACACATCCAAAAAAATATATATCAACACATATATATACATATATATGTGTATATATGTATATATATATATATACACATACAAATATATATATACATATATACACATTTGTGAAGAAAAATGTGGCTGATATATATGTATGTATGTATATGTATATGTATATATATTTATATATATACACATATATATTATATATATATATATATATCCTAAAACAACCAGCTGCATGCTTGAAATGTTTTCATAGGGGCGTTAAAGTCTTCCCACCCAGAAAAACAGATGATCATTGTCAATATATTTTCACCACATTAAAATATATGCTATTTCCTATCCATTTGATGCAGATGTGTATTTCCAAATCCTTTCAAAATAAAGATATATATTTGGCTCTGCTAAAACTGTGAGGGTCTGGACCAAGCTAATATTTTCCTAGAAGAGCCCAGAGAAAGGGGTGCAGAGAGGGAGCAGATGTCCCAGATCCTGGCCGGCCTCCCTGGGGACCACCAAGCCTATTAGAACAAATGTGTTGTGCTATTGTAAATAGGCACGTTTGGCTCGGCCCTTCCTATTACAGCCGACGCGTGATCAATAGGCTGATAACACGGAGACATCGATGTAAAGCGACAGAACAATGAGGGATATCATCGAACATCTATCTTAATATAGCCCCGCTACAAGGCAAGTGGAGAGGGAGGGTAGAGGGGAGCAGAGGAGGAGGTGGCGGAGGAGAAAAAGCTCATGAAAATGCCTCCCCACGAATTCCCATCTCCGATCCAATATGCACAAACACACGCACTCCACTCCCAGCTGCCGAGGCTATTATTTTCCTATTTCAATTTGACACTCAGGCCTTTTCATGCTAATTCTATTATTCTTGGAAGTTTCTGTGATTTCATATCAGGAGGAAATCGGTGGTGTATTATAACCCCCTCTGAGCTCACATAAACTGAATCGCCCCCTTTGCAGTAGCCACCGGGAAAATAATTACTTTCATATCAAAACTCTGCAGGAGTTGAGCAGGGTCTCCCCTCTTTTTTTTGCCCCCGGGCTCGTAACCTCATTTTAGCGGGGGCTTATAGATGAATAAATTTGTTAAGTCAATATCAGAAAAGCTCTCCTTTTTCCCCCCTTCCTCACTGTACACAACTATTTAGGGTCTCACACGGTTTGAGGTGCTTGTATACAATAGATTTATTAAAAAACCTTACATATATAAATAATGTAATTCCCGCCTTTTTACAGCTCTGGGGAGTTTGTTGGGTCACGTGATGATTTTTTTTTTTAATAACACATTAGGAGGATAATCTAGAGAGTCTATAGAGAGAGAGATAGGACGCCATTGTCAAAATATCAGCAAAGAATGTTTCTGGTGAAGCTTTGGTCTGATGGTGTTTGTCATTAAGAGGTCACGTTTGATTATTTTGTTGTTGTTGTTTGTTTGTTTTACCAGCAGAGGTCTACTCCATGTCGACATCTTCTTTGCAAGACTCTGTCTTTGTGTCCGCGGGACTGTTCGGCTGCTGGACACACTCCTTGTTGTCAAAAAGCTCTTTTCTGTCAGCAGCCTGGAGCTCAGGCTCACTCTGAGGTCTACTTTTGCCCGGGTGTAAGGTGGACTTGGACGGGCTGGTGCAGTGTGCCGGACTCGCCTCGCGGTCCTTGGGCGCTGCTATCGTTACCTCCGGGGAACCGCTTCGACCCTGACACGACCCGTGAGCCAACACGCCGCGGTTCTTTTCCGTCAGCGCGTCACCACCGGGTGTTGCCGTCGCCGTCGCCGTCGTGGACGCCGTCGTCTTCAGAGCAGTTTGTGGAACAATGAATCCAAGCGGCTGTGTGATGGGATAGAGCAGAAAGTGTCCCTTGCCGATCAATGGTCGCGAGGACGGTAAGGCCGCGGGGCTGCGCCTCGGTCTGGAGTCAGACAGGAGGCTCTCCACGCTGAAAGGGTTGAGTTTCTGCAAACCTGAGCCTCTGTTTGTCCGCTGGCTGGAATCGGGTGAGTCCAGCTCACCGGCCTCCCGCTCGGAATGTCTTTGGTTGAAGTTCTGGGTGTGGAGGGGGTTGTTGTGATGATGTGTCTGGTGGTCGCAGCCGGACTGTGTTAATTGAGGTTCCGCCGTGTCAAAGGGTGGACCTGGCGTGATGTGGTCACTGTCGGTAACGTGCGACACCCCGCTGTCACTGTCAGAGCCCGGGGTGTGAAATAAATCCCCAGAAACCAGCTTGTTCTGGGACTTGAGCAGACGGCGCTCCTGCTTGCGCTTCTTCTTCTCCATGCGCTCCAGCTCCCGCCGGGCGATCTCCTCCGGGGCCATGGGCTCCCCGCTGCAGGTGGTGGGGTGCGCGTTGTGAGCGGGTCGACCCGGACCTTTCTTTGTGTTCTCCTTCTTCCTCCATTTGGCTCTGCGGTTCTGGAACCACACCTGCACGCGGACACACGAACATGTCACACATGTACCGTGGCGGAACATTATTCATTAACACGACACTGTGGTAATTAGACACCGAAAACTGAGTTTTTTCGGTTCTCCTGCTGAGACGAGGGACCTTAATTAGGGCCTTAATTAATGTGTTGAGGGGGGAAAAAAAGAGTAGAAGTTGAGGAGGAGGTCTGAAGGTTAGATGGATATCAGACCGTAAACACGTTGTTATGCCCTTAGAAATTCAGTGTATGTTTAATTTATAACAAATAAATCATGCAATCAGTCCAATCGATTGCACATTTCTGAATGTAAGTTATGACATAGTCGTTTTAAAACGAAACGAAGAATCAATAATATCAAAAAATTAAAAAATTAAAAAAAAATGTTTAGAAAGATATTTTATATAAAAAAAGCCAGTATGTCTATACGTATATACAGTATAACATAAATTAACAATAGAGGTGAAGGGTCTGACAGCATATGTTTGATCCACGTGTCTTTACAGGAACACAAACAAACTTATAATATTTAAATAAAGTTTTTTTTTAAATTTACCTGAACTCTTGATTCTATCAGGTCCAGTCTCAGAGCCAGGGCTTCCCTCATAAACACGTCCGGATAGTGGCTCTCGTTAAAAGCCTTTTCTAACTCCTCCAGCTGCCAACCTGTGAAATTAGTGCGAGTTCTTCGTCTCTTGCAGCCAGGACTGTCTTTGTCTGGGTCCACTGCGTCTAACAGGACAGGGGAAAGACATGCAGGAACAAAGAATTGAATATTTTTTATTAATATTGTTATTTATTTCTCTTCAACTACTGCCTCGGTCACGTTTAAGAACAATTCTGCAGCATTGGGTTCCCGAGTTGTAAAGCTTTATTGTTATTGTTAATTATTCTGGGAGAAAAATTATCCACATAGAATGATGACTGTGTTTCTGATTGTATTTATTTATTAGTTGCTTTTGTTTCTATGATATATTGGAGCAAAGCAGTTAAGGACTGACACAGGGGGAAAAACACTCTTAAAGAAGATAACTTGCTTCCCTGTGTGTCGTCTTTGTTCGTTTCCCCTGTTTCTGATCAGTAAACAGTGATGGTAAATAAGCAGTGTCTCACCTGTCAGTTTGTACTGCTGATTATCTCCATTCAACCCACAGCCTGAAGACAGCAGGGGGTTGGAATTGCCCACCGAAGCCGCGCAGGATCCATTGAGTAATCCGTCTATGGAGAAAGGCACCGCGGACGCGGACTGAAGTTGATGCCCGGCTAATTCGTAAACGTGATGGTGGCTCAGGTGGTACGGGAAGCCCACCATCCCGCCGAGGGAAGCTCCGAACTGGGCGTGCGGCGGATCCAGAATCCGGCTGTCCATCATCCCGCATGCAGCCGAGAGGAAACGACGTGTGGACGAAGCGGAGGAAGAATGAAGGCCGGGGATGGGGGTTTACAAACCATGCAGAGGCAGCGGTGGCAGCGCGGAGTGTGGCCAGCGAGGAGGAGACATGATGTGGAGGCAGGGATGAGCTCCACTTTATCCACATGAACCTCCCAATAATTAGCCGAGGCTGTGGGAATATGAGGCCCAATGAGAAGCGGTAATGGGCGCTGACGTCACAGGCGCTTTCTGCAGATCCCCCCTCCCTCGCCCTGGTATCGATTGCTAATTAAAGCTGACATCCACCTCAATAAACAATATCAGAGCTGTCACAACAAGACAGGAGGGCTTTGATAAGAACTACATGGCAACTGCACGGCTGGGGACCCACCGGGAGGAGGCTCAGTAGAGAGCCGGAAAGAGAGCGCTACAGACGGATGGGTTAGGGCTGAGGCTCCGGCGATGTCGGGATTAAAATAATAATAATTATCATTGTTATTATTATTAACAACAATAATAATTATTACTATTATTATTATAGAAATTTAAAAATACAATTTAAATGAACAGAAGTTGGTAAGAAAATAAAAATATATAAAAAATTGCAAACAGGCAAAAGTAAAGTAAATAGAACAAACATCTAAAGTTTCCCAAGTACTACTATATTTAATTTTGTCAAGTTATAAAAGGTAGATAAAAATGAAATCAGATAAAAAACAATTTAATAGCTAAAAAGGAAAGGAGCCCAGATCGTTCCATAATAAAAAACAAAAAATAAAACACCAAAAATATTATTAGTAGTATTATTAAGGCTATTATCACCAATTATCACCATTCCTATTATTGTTATTTCAACAATAAAAATAAATAAAATATTAGGGATGGAAATAAGTAAATGTAGTCAAAATGATGATGTTGTAAGCTTTGGTGGTTTCTGTGCCAATGTGTCCCTGATGTTTTAATGCTATTCTTATTATTATTACTATAACTACTACTATTACATTCATGACTGATAATTTTGTTTTGTTTATTTTTCAAGACGTATTTTTCAGGCTGGTGAACACGATTTGAACCTATTATATCTGGTTTCAGAATGATTGATTACTAGTAAAAAAAATAAAAAGGTGTGTGGACCAAGGATTAGATTCTGGTGAGGACACTGCGAGAATGGAACTGTTTTACTTTAACCGTCGGAGCGAGAAAAGCTTTAAATATGAGCAATGGACAAAATATATGATGAATTAAGAAGCATCAGAGACAGGACTTGACAGAAACAGGGGACCGAAAGGCGAATAAACCTGGTCAAAGCACATTACACACAGGAAACATCACACATTGCTATAACAAAAATAAAGAAAATAAAAAGGACGGTGTCCAATAATAAATTCCACTTTATTTATCCCAAGTCTGGCGCTGTCACCGTGTTAATCAGAGTGGAAATTTCGCAGCCCACTCACTCCCTGACCCTTGGCACGGGGATTGGCATGTTGTAATAACCTTATTCTCTCCAACAGAAGCTGCGATAATTGTTACTCCATTAGCATGCAAATTGTTTAATTAATATTATTATGAGGGAGTATATAATCCGCTCGTCACTTGACCCCTGAGTCCAAATAACAATCCCTTTTTTTAATGTGTGCAGTCGTACATTTTAATGAGGACTCAGGAATGAAATGATCTCTGATTCTGTTTGTCCTTCCTTTCTGAGCAGCACCACCGTCATAGGAGACCATCGTCCATTCTGGCTGAACGCACGCACTGTTTATCGGACATGTACAAATGTAATAATGTTGTTTTTTTTTTGTTTTTTTTTTGTAAAGAATATGTCGGTGTGTCGCAAAAATTCTGCGTATTTTGTGTTGGAGGCTTGGGGAATTCGGGCAGTTAAGGGGGGGGGCTGAAAAGGAGGCAGTCCTCACAGTGAAAAAACCAAACCCTTGACACAGTCTCCAGAGACGCTGCTGTGTGTTTTCTACAACCGGGTGACATCCTCAGATTCTAGGTCTAATTAACCCGATAATAAGGCGGACATGTCGCTATTGCCCCTGCCTTGTTACTTTTTACTCTTTTTTATGTATCTAACCGGCAGCTGTGCACAAAGTGCAATTCTAAAAAAAAGTTTATACACACACACACATATATAGATATACATATATAACTTATTAGCCTAGAAATACGCTACACTTCGCTGCTTAAACTACTAAAGGTTGAAGCGCCATTCAGCCGTCAACACTAAGTTAGTATAAAAAAATACAAAAGCTGCTTGATATTTTAAAAAAATAGCTTAATTACTTTTGCTAAACAAAATAAAAGTTTTTTAAGCAGCAACATCTCAACCAAAACTAAAGTCAGAAACATTTGCTTCGCGTTAAAGGTGTATACTTTTGGCTAACTTGACGTCAGCCACTTCAATCGTGGAACTGACGTCACTTTGACGTCATTTTAGGTTTGAGACCACGACGTCTTATACCTAAAGTCTTAAACACAAAAGTTTTCCAAATGTTTTGAAGCTTCTTTAAAGTTAACTGAGTTGCAAAAACGTGTCATAAATTGGTGGATGTGGCAGACATGTTAGTTTTGTTATCAAATTTTGCACAGTATACTTGAAAAAGATTCAGAATGTTAACAAAACCAATTATAAAATAGACAAAATGTCTCTTCATTTCAACAAAACAGTTGTAATTTTCCTGTATCCAGACTTTTAACACACATGGTATTTGAACGCATCATTAAGAATAGTTTATAACATTTATTATAATGAAGTCCTAAAACAGTGGCTGTATTTACTCTTTGGCAAAACAAGTTATTTTACTAATACATGCAGCAACTAAATCAGTTCTGAAGATGAAGTATCAGCTACGTTAAGTATCTTAAGCATAGTTGTGGAGTGTGTGTGTTTTTCTTCACTTCCTGCTGCTGCTCACTTGTCAGACCGCAGCAGGTAAACACAACGTGTCTGTGTGCTAAGCTCATATCCAGGTGTCTGACTGTTCAAAGCTCTCTTTATCAACACTGCCATCCAACAGCGGCCCCTAGTTCAGCAACGCAGAACCAAATTCATTTTTAATTAGGCAGGCAAATTAATAGGCGACAGTTTAGGAGTTTAATTACTCAATTAACTTCATGCACGTTAATTTTTAACTATCTAAATTAGGCTGCACATTATTCGATTTGGTGATAATTATAGCATTAAATCTAAATTAATTGTTTTGGGTGATTTGTATGAACTAAGATGCAGTTCCAATTAAAGAGTAGAAAGGCAGAAAAAGAGAGGAACCGAGTGCCATTTTAAGCTTCGAGCAAATCCTTTTGATTCCATTTTATAGGCAAAGAAACTCTGCCTGGAATTTTCTCCCCTCCTCTCCTGATCCAACAAATTCTCTCTCCCTCTCTAATCCCACAATTAAAAGTTTCCTCCCATCTAATTATCTGTAATTGTGCCGCTGTCAAAGTAGAATGGAGAAGTGAAAGCGATTGATTTGGACTTTTAATTCAGTTCATTTCTGATAGAAGGGAAAGTAATTCCTTTCAAATTACCTCATTCAATCCTGACACCCTAATGCCCTTCAAAACCGTTTTTTCCCCTCTCACTCCTCAGCGTTTATATATTAAAAATGACTCCAGAACGACTGCTGTGCCTCCTAATAATAATAATAACCAAACTTCCATTAGAATAATAATTTCATTTCAATTAAAACTGACTTATCACCTTTTGCTAAAACGTGCTTAATATGCCGAAAATTATCAATGCTTGAAGGAGCCCAAACTGGGGAGTCTAATTGTAATCAGCGAATCAGAGGTGCTTGTCGCTGCCGTGCGCCTTTGCGCACAGCCCGGCCTCGGAAATAGAACTAATTTACTCAACTCCCCCGGGAAATCCGCTCAACAGATTAACATTTTCAAAATATAGTAATGATATCATTTGAGAAATGGTGACGCCAATTTGTGGGGAGCCTTTGTGCGGAATAATTTGCATTTTTTTCTCCCCTCCTCTCCTTCCTTCGCCACCTCCTGCACACCTCCTCCGCCCCCACCCTCTCTCCCCCAGCCCCCGTTAATTACAGCTCCGCAGATGAAGGCTCTGCTGCGAGACTTACTGCTTATTATTCAACTTCAATCTAATAAGTCTACAGGAGTGTTAAAATATATATACGCGTATGTATTTCCCGGTGTAAAGCGTTGCCTTTTTAACTTGTCAACCTTCGTGTCGTCACTACCGGTGCCCGTAACATAAGATAAAGTGACACTTCCGGCGCCAAAGTTTTAGTGCGATAACCACCTTTGAAATGTGTTTAGATTATCAATGTATATCCCTGAGGCAGATTTTTTTTTTTTGAATGAAACAATGACAGAATAACAAACTGTATTTGTTTGGAGTACTTTTCAACAAGTTTCAACAAGTTGTGGTCGTCAGACTAGCTACTATAGCTTTGTAGCTTTAGAGGTAACTGTACACTCCCATTGTACAGCAGAGTGGCGCAGCGGAAGCGTGCTGGGCCCATAACCCAGAGGTCGATGGATCGAAACCATCCTCTGCTAAGGGGTTTTTGTCAATTGTGATGTTGGCTTTTATGACTTACAACAATATGGTACTGGGTTTTTTGCACCTTTGCAGCCACATACCTGGACTTGTAAGTTATAATTAAAACATTTCAGAACATGTTTTTTGGTAAGATGTGTTTCTATACAATTACAGTTCCATGGTTTAAGTACTTCAGCCTGACACAAACCCTCCTTGTGTCAGTTGAGAGTGTTCTGACAAAAAAGTTTACACTTGTATCAAACCCACTGGTCTATTTCTTGTCTTAGCAATTTTATATTTTCATATTTTTTCAATATCTATATAAAGTGTCTGCACAATATTTGTAACACTGTCGTTTCGTGCCCTTGTTTGGCTTGCCTAGGGGTATGATTCTTGCATTGGGTGCAAGAGGCCCAGGGTTCGAATCCTGGACAAGCGCTCCGGGACTACTCTGGCAGAATTCTCATTTGGTATTAATATACTATTTATACATCTGTCCATTTATGTCCCTTTTGTTGCTGCAATACAACAATTGATTGCTACAGTATAATATCAAGAACTTTTTTTTGATATTTTTATAAATAGTCTTTGCAGATATGATTCAACTTAATTTCTTAAAGTCTTACTGTGTTACTTCAGCTCTGATACTAACAACTGTCAACATTGTTTATTTGTTCTTTGTATTTTAGTTCATACATTTAGGCACAGATTTTACATGTATAACAACAATAAGGTCTACAAATGTTACCCATCCATTCAGCAAAATCAATAAATCTTTCCAAACTCTGACTGCTTTAAAAAAAAAAGTAACTTAGGTCCCTCAAGTATTTTGCAGGTCCCAGAGCCTGAATTTTTCAGGAAAGTTAGAGACTTAACACAACGCAGCAAGCATGAAGTTGAAACAAGGCCCAGGAACCATCTATTTATTATCTTGAAATGCTAAATTTACTGGGATTGTTTCATTTGTTTTTGACTACAGCCAAATGGCAGAATAGCCAACAGTCCCTGGTTGTTTCTTCCCCACTCCGAGAAAATCCGAGTGACTACATACTCTGTGGCATGGCCATCTGCTACTGTACAAGATGCTTCTCTTCTTTTTGTTCCACAAAAACCCCAGAGATGTCTGTCATTCAGTTAACCAATATAAATTGATCTTAAATATTAACTTCTAATAAAGGTGTGTGTGTAAATATCTATTTATCCCTTTTCATTTTTCTTAGTTTTCTACACAGTGATATAACAATAGCGCAAAAATATTGAAATCTCAAATAACACTGGCCAGATTTTCCATCTATGTCTGCATTGAGCGACAAACTCGAGAACACGTTTTGTGGACACAGCATACATCCACTAATGGGCTATTGACTATTCTAAGGTTAAGGTGAACTTTTTCATGAGCAAACAGAGGAATCCAGTCTTTTCGAAGTCCTATAACGCCCTCTAGTGGCTAAATATGAAAACTGCCTACAGTGACGAATACAGTTCAAAACAGTAATAAGGGTTAGGGTTAGGGTTAAAGATTATTATTATTGAAGTACCAGCCTCTCAGATTTTAACTAAACATATACTTTCTTATTTTACTATTAGGATTTTTTTGCATGTATTCCCAACCAGAATAGATACGGTAAGGTAATTAAACATACATAAACAATAAACAATTTCTTGGGAGTTGAAAGACGTTTCATTCTTCAACTGAGGAACTTCATCAGTTTCTGGTTGAAGTCGGAGGGAACTCTAGTAGTTCTACTCCTCTTGACGTCCTCAGTGTGATTAAGCTTTTGTTGTCAGGTCAATTTAATGAAAGAATAAAAGTTGATGCTGACTGTTGAGGTGACTTTACATTGGTTTAATTTCTTTTCCTCCTTTTCCTTATGGCTTGTTCCATATTTTGTTGTTTGCCACAGCACATTAACTTTTTCCCCCTGTCCTCTGTATCTTATACTCAACTACCTCCAAGTCCTCCCTCACTGCATCCATCAATGTCATCTTTGTCTCCGACCTAGTAGCTCCATCTCTAGGATCATTCTTCTACCAATGTATCCACTGCTCCTACTCTGAACGTGAATGTCCAAACCATCTCAATCTCGCTTTTCCTCCAATCCTTCCTGTCTGTGTTGTCCCTCTGATGACCTAATACCTGATTCTGTCCATCCTAGTCACCCCTAGAGAGAATCTCAGCCTCTTTAACAATGCCACCTGCAGCTCTGTCTCCTGTCTTCTGTCCTTTGCTATCAGACTTAAAAGCCAAAAATAAAGTAAACTAAAACAAAATATTTGAAACCTCCGGTCGCCGGGAGCCCCTCCTGACGCAACCCTCACCATTTATCCAGGCTTGGGACCAGCACTAAAAAAACACTGGCTAGTGCTCTCTAGTTGGCTGGGTTTTTATATTTAAAACGATAACTACTAAAAACATTTATAGCCATTTTGATACACAAAGCAAAAAAGGTAAATGTCCGATCATTTTTAATACAAGTAGCCTTAATGACAAATAATGGCTTTGCAACAAACGTAAAACACTCAAAATGATAGTAAACTCAATACTATGTTGTCGAAATGTGCTGCAAAATAGATAACCTGTGCAAGAGGTACAGACATAGATAATGCCACCGGTTGAATGAGTTTCAATGTAAAACAACAGGTTGGTTAAAAGAGCTACAGAAGTTAGTCATTTACGTAATTTTCGGACTATAAAACGCACCCACTACATTTTGTACAGGAAAAACATTTTGTACATACATAAGCCGCAAACCCACGTTGAAACATGAGATATTTACAAAGAAAGACGTTACACAGAAATAGTTCTCAAAGTTTTAATAACAAACACACACGGAAAAAAGGCAGTGAGACACAGCAACACACGTAACACAGCGCTAAAAGGGCTGGTTATGAAAACACACAGGTAAAACTCACCGAGACGCAGCAACTCAAGTAAAAACCGCACGGTAGCAGAACGCTAAAAGTCACTGTCTTCATCTTCCTCTTGTGCACTAAACCGTGGAAGTCTTCCTCCTCGGTGTCGGAGTGGAATAGCCTCAGGAATACTTAGCCACACACTCTCTCCTGCTTTTGTTACCCCTGATAGCGTTTTCTTTTTACTCTTTACATTGCTCTAGTTCTTCCCGCTGCCGTTTCCAGCGTCTCACTATCGATTCATTAATGCGAAGTTTACTTGCATCAGCTCTGTTTTCTTCTTTATCGGCCAGCTCGATTGCTTTTAACTTGAAAGCTGCGTCATATAGTTTTCTTTTTGCTTTTTCCATAATACCGTATGATGAACTTCTTCTGTGGTGTTTATTGGCTGTTGTGACTTTGCGTCTTCCTTGACACCACCTGTTTCACTCTTACCTTTTCTGCTCGAGCGCCCCTGGCGGCCGTTAGAAAAAAGTGCATACATTATCCGCATCTCTGCATAAGCCGCAGGGTTGAAATTGTGTGACAAAAGTTGCGGCTTATGGTCCGGAAAATACGGTGTCCTCAAGTTATGTGCGTTGAAATGGTGCTATGCTCAATGGTAACTTGGCAGCTGGTGGATTCAAACCTGAAGCCTTCCAACATCCTTATCCACTAGACAAACACTGCTCTCAAGCATGTGTAAAAAATACATATATCCCATATAAAACAGTTCTCAAATTGAATAAAGAAATACAGAATCGATTAAAAAATATATAAACAGCCTATAGTTGACATTGATTGAAAATTATGTGAAAATAAAGTCGGAGTCACATCAGTGGCTGAGGGATTTATCCGTGAATTGTGAAAATTGCAAAATAAAAGTGTTATGTCAGCAGCTTCCTTTGTCTGTCTTTTATTACCCCGATGTTCTCAGAGATCATCAGGTGAATCTCCAGGAGCAGCTGAAGATCCAGCTCGTCTCAACTGCACCGGAACGGCTCCAGAGATGAGCACAAGTTGTTTCCAGAGCTGTGCCATCTGGTCGCAGCGTTAGCAGCTGAGGAGGCAGGTGTTGAGCAACAGCAGAAGAAAATTTATGCCTTCGTCCTGACTGCGCGCTTTTTCACTGCATTTCCCACCTCTGAGGAGTAATATGTTGCAGTGGTGTCATCTAAATCAATAACTTTTATTGGTCCAGGTTGAATAATTTGGGTACTTATGAATAGTGGCAAACACACACTCAGGAAGGGCTTATGACGCTTCATAAATATCTAATTTATTCATTAAAAGTTTAATTAAGACTTTTTGTCGCACACTTTTTGTGGGTGCTGCTGATCTGCAAAAATATTTAGATATTTTATGGAGTTTTGTGGCTTTGTTGTTTTAAAGGGAACATATAAAATAAGACTACTGAGAATTTCACCTCCCGTGGTGGGTTTTGTAGAAGGGTCTTGTTTTCATCACCTGGTAACACCTATAAATAAAGTAATGAGAATGTCCTCTACAAATATAAAGTAGTTTAAATACAATTCCATCATTACATTACTTTTGACAGATGCTTACCACGTATGTCCATGTAACTGTCTAGTTACTTTTTGGGTTTACAGGGTTCTAAAATTTGTCTAAGGAGCAGAGAGACTGGGCATCTGCGTAAGCTGATGATAATAAAATAAATGTCATTTAAAAAAAGGCAAAAATGCTACTATATTTTCATTTTATACATTAAGAAAATGCAGGGAAAATTACAGAGGTATAAGGATAATATAAATTAATAATTTGGACAAATTTGGCAGACCAAAATGAAAATCAAACACCGGAAGCCAAAACCCACATCCAGAGCCTGAGCTGTAGTTTGCCCTTAACTGGTTTTGTCCAGTGTGTTGCCTCAGGGTCAATCAAAATATCAGAATGGTTGGCTCTTGGACAACAGCAACACCTTACCACAAAAGATTTTTGTGGTCTCCCTACGTGGTCTTTACATTAGGTTTTGTGTTTGAGCATATTTTAGCAACATGGAGATGGTGGTATAGTGGAATAGCTGCCGTCCTAGCAGTTCACCAGATATTGATCCCCAACTATGGCAGTAAACAATTATTTTTGGGCAGTAGTGGTTTAGTGATTAGATACTTAGATCAACTTTAGATCAGGGGTGGGCAAACCTTTTGACCTGTGGGCCACAATTTATCAAAAAATTTGACATGAAGGCCAAGTCAAGAGCAAAGAGATTCAGCGTTCCTTTGAACAAAGATAAATGGCATGTTAAAGTCATGTATAAAAGCTTAAATGGTAAATTTCTAATAGCCTTTATGATGTCATCTACTGGGGAAATGCAGACCTTAAAGGGAAAAGACAGAAGTATAATTATAATAAATGATTTAATTTGGACAAGGATCGTGGGCCACATTAAGAAGCTCAACTGGCCGCATTTGGCCCCCAGCCCTTAGTTTGCCGATCCCTGGTTTAGATTGCTTGGTATCAACTGTTAGATACTTAGGATCAACTGTTCAGAGCAGCAAAGACTGGGGAAGACAGTTGCAGAATAGAGCACACAGGACAGGAGGCAGAGCTGGAGGCGGAGGATTTAAAGATACTGACAAAGATGGACACCATCAGGGATGAGGTTATAGAGCAGGGGTGGGCAAACTTTTTGACCTGCGGGCCACAATTTCTCCTAAAATTGGACACGGGGCCGAGTCAAGAGCAGAGAGATGAAGTGTTCGTGTAAGCTAAGATAAATGGCAAGTAAAAGTCATGTATCAAACCCAAAATACTAAATTTCTAATAGCCTTTATTATGTCATTTACTGGGGAAACGCAGGCATTGTAGGGAAAAGTCGGAAGTTTAATTATAATATAAATAAATTATTTAATTTGGACAGGGATTGGCGGGCCGCATTAAAAGGCTCAACGGGCCGCATGTGGCCCCCGGGCCTTAGTTTGCCCACCCCTGTTATAGAGGGACAACACAGACAGGAGGATTTGGAGAAAAAATTGACATGTTCAGAGGAGGGACAGTGGTTATGTTGGTAGAAGTATTATCTTAGAGATGGAGCTACCAGGTAGGAGACAATGGAGGTAGTTGGAGTCAGAGGAGAAGATAGAGAGGACAGGGTGGGATGGAAAATGTTGACTCACAGTGGCAAGCCTTGAAAAGGGACAAGAAGAAAGAAGAAGAACAAGGTGGATCAGTGATTAAGGAAGCAGAGTTGGATCTGCAGGGTTCCAGGTTTGAGTCCACTAACTGCCAAGTCAATGCTAAGGTGTTCTGATAATAGTTACATCCCCACTCACTGCTCCCTGGGTACTCATAGGGTCTGCTCACTGTTCACTTTGGTGAAGGGTTAAAATGCAGTGGTCAAATTTTGTTATGTGCAGTGGTGTGCTGTGTCACAATGACACAGCACCTTTGTGCCCTTCCTTCCTAGAGCAGACGTGGGCAAACTAATGCTCCGGGGCTGGATAACATATTCAAATTATACAAATTATGTTATATTATAAACATTACACTTCTGTCTTTTCCATCTCTCTGATCTTGACACAGCCCTCCCTGGCAAATTTTAGGACCCATTGTGTTGTGCCCTTTTGCCAAGTTTGTCAAGTACACACAGGAGTTTTTGATATATTTGAATAATTTCTGAAGTTACTTTGTTTGCCTTGATTTGTGTTTTATTTCTGCCCATTTCTGTTCATATTGCAGTCCATGTCCAAGTTTGCTTATTTTTCTCAATAAGAAAATGTGTTTCAATAAAAGCTGAAGTTATTTGTTAATATCAATCTAATACACAATGAATAAATACAATGTGTTTAGTATACCAAGTAAGTATAAGTATAATTTTAAAGATGTGTATAAAATTTCAAATGTAATAGATTGCAGCCATTACTTACTTACTGCCACAGGGCAGTAAGTGGCCTAGTAGCACAAGGTTCGAATCCCCCTACTGCCAAGTTATCATTGAGGATGGTATCGCCCACTGCTCACTTTGGTGATGGGTTAAATGCAGAGGCCAAATTTGGTTGTTTGCGTTCTGTGGATCACATCAAAATGATAAAAAAGAAATCTAATTTTAAATGAATCTTAATATATTTACAGGAATCAATAATTATGATAGAAGAGTGTCAGCTCAGATGAAAGGAAAGGTTCAGGGGACGGTTGTGAGACCAGCCATGATGTATGGATTAGAGACTATCAATAAGCAGCTCCTGAGGTTCTCTTTAGAAGAGACAAGAATGGACAGGATCAGGAATGAGGTCATTGAACGGACAACACAGACAGGAAGGTTTGGACAAAAAGCTAGAGAAGCCAGATTGAGATGGTTTGGACATGTTCAGAGGAGGGACAGTGGAAACATTGGAAGAAGAATGGCCCTGGAGATGGAGCTACCAGGTAGAAGACAAAGAAAAAGATCAAAGAGGAGATTTATGGATGTAGTGAGGGAGGACACGGAGGTAGTTGGAGTCAGAGTGGAAGATACTGAGGGGGGAATGGAAAACGTTGATTCACTGTGTCACCCCTAAAAAAAGTACACGCTTTGACTCAACATTGAGTCAAAACATCTCTTATTTTATGTTAATTCTTAAGATTGTCTTCCAGTCTCCCACAGTGCTAGGCGTGCTGTCCAATAAATGATAATGAAAACAAAAAGAATAATGGCGTAGTTCAGTAAGAAAATTACTTCCAAAACCAGCAGCAGCCCCACAGGTACCCACAAATGCCAAGTGGGTTATTATTAAGATGCTTAACTCAGCAGCCAAACTGAAGTCAGCAGTGACTTACTGCCCTGTCAACGGGTAAGTCGCAGGTAACAAAGCACGTCTCAGACGCATTTTTCACAACACAACCGGTGGGAACACTAAAAGTTGGCGTCATGAAAGGTTCTAAGTGCTGAGTGAGCCTGTTTATGATTAAAAGTATGTGATTGTTGTAATATTTTATCTTCCTTTATTGGCTGGTACATTAAAATGCTTTATATAGTCATTTGAGATTTTTTTTTACTATTAAATAGCCCTTCTTTTTATTTTTTTTCTTCTATTGTCCAAAAATGATAATAGAAATTGGTATTTGGGAATTCAGAATTTGCAAATTATGTTGATTTTTGTCATTTTTAAGGTGTAAACTTTAAGATATTTTTGCCAAAAGTGGACACGTTGTGTTTTCCAAAACTCCATTTTGTTTGTTACTGAAGTTATATGTAAAGAATATTTAAGACATTTTTCTAACACTTCTATAAGTGTAAGTCTGTATGTGTTGCTGTGCGACGCAAAGTTAATCCAAAAATAACAAAACACAAAAAGTATTATATCCAAATCCAAAAAAAATCCGACCAGTGTAAAATTACATTCTATCTACAGAATATATTACAGTGTCCGTGAAAATTGTAATAAATCGTGTTTATTATTCTGTCTCATTGTCTATTTTAGCGTAATAATCTGGAATCTTCTAGATTTTACTTGCTCTTTCCAGGTTGTAAAAAAATCCCGCACCACACCCGCAATGACTCGACGCTTTCCCTACGTCATGACGTCAATAACATGTTAGTGTAACGTAAGTGACGCATCAAAACTCGATCACAGCTCGGTCAGCTAACAGTACAGGTACAAGCAGCAGTTTTCTCAGGGTTCTGTCGCATAAATTCTTTCGTTGCAGGTTCGGTGAAGTAACTTGAACAACGTTTTCCTCGGTACAACACAAAGAGGATTGGGTAAGTAAAAAAAATAACAGTGACGATTTTAAGGCGTTTTGTTGTCGTTGGAAATAGCCGCCTAGCCTGCTAATTGTGTATTAAATCTACCGTATTCTTTCTTTCTATACTCTCAGTGAAAACTTCTTTATAGTAGGTTAACTTGTAAGTTTGTGCCATAGGATATAACAGCTGAAGTGTGAAAATGTATTTGGTAAATGTCAATATTTATCTACTCGTTGTCAAGCTGTGTTGTTCCTGTCGTTCGGCTGTAACATCCTCCTCAGCTATAATTATGTAACCAGTCTAATCGTATAAACACCGTCTCCCTAGCTTTCTGTTTTGCCCTGAACAACAGGCATAACTTCTAGAATAACTTCACATTTAGTTCCTATACCAGCAAAAGCAGAGTTAGGTATGACACAGCTAATTTTTCAGCTTCCGTCAGCTAACACCGTGTCAGACCTCCCTTTAATGATGGCAGCATTATTTCAACAAAAACAAACTAAACATTTTTTTTCTGCTGCAGTGTGCTGAGACTTCACCGCCGGCAGTTTGTGATGGAGTTTCCTGATTTAGGTGAACACTGCTCAGAAAAGACCTGCAAACGCTTAGGTGAGTACAGAGAAAAGATTTGTTTATATTAAAAACATACCAGCTAAGAGATTGAGATGACGGAAATGATGGTGAGAGGTCAATAATATCCTTTTTTCCTCTTGTACCTCTCTGTTTGTATTTATTTTTATTAGATTTATTTGACACAGAAAATGTACAAGAAGATTAATCAGATAAAGTTCTTAACTTGAGCATGTTTTGTTGCCATAAAAGGGGCTTCTTAGGCAAAATATTAGCCTCCTTTTTCTGTTTTATCTCATCCATTATCCTTATGTCCTTTTTTTCTCAACAATTTTTAACTGTTATGTGTAGGGATAGCTGATAGGTTGGGGCAACCGATACTATCAGCCTGATATAAGCAACCCTTTCAGCGTGATAGCACTGATATTCAAAATCAGAATTTCCGCAAATATGTTGGATTTCCCTGTGGGTTGCTCACACTTTGACAGGCTCGTTATAAATTATGTCATCAAACCACACTTAAAGGCACAACAATAATGATCAATATCAGTAGATGTCCATGGTCTGGTGTTTTTTTTTTTTTTTTGTGGATAAGAAAACTGCAATTCATAATGGGGCAAGATTTTAACACTTTATCAGGAACTGTTTTATGCGGGAAAGTAAAGGTTGTATACTTTTCCTATAATCTTGTACCATTCTTAACCTCACAGACTTTCTTCCTATGAGATGTGATGCCTGTCAGGAGATATTCTGCAAAGACCACATCACCTATGCAAATCACAAATGCACATCATCTTACAAGAAGGTACAAGATGCTTTTTTTATGTGTTTTTATTGTATGATGTATTGTATATGTGTGGATATTCATACTTGGGTGGTTGTGTAATAGTGTTTTTTTTTGTCCTTGGTTGTGAATTCAATGGCAGAAGTCCAGGCCATGGCATTGTTGTCTTATTTGCCTTTAAATGATTAATTTCACAGGATGTCCAGGTCCCAGTGTGTCCACTGTGCGACACTCCCATTCCCATCAAGAGAGGAGAGATGCCCGACATCAAAGTGGGTGAGCACATCGACCGAGACTGTAAATCGGACCCTGCACAGAGAAAGAGAAAAGTAAGTGCTGAAACTATGGAGAAGCTTTGAAAATAGTGACCGGTTTTATTGAACAAACCGATGTCTCTCACTTCAGATTTTTACCAATAAATGCTCCAAAGGAGGCTGCAAGCAAAAGGAAATGATCCGTGTGACTTGCGACCAGTGCCGTTTAAATTACTGTCTTAAACACCGACACCCTCTTGACCATGATTGTAAACCTGATGGGAAACCAATGTCTGATGCTGGGTGTGTACACTTCACCTCCTGTAATGCTAATCTACTATTGATACTTCGGGGAGAAAAAAAGTCTGACATTGTTTGTTTCTTTCACATGCCTCAGACGTGCTGCTGTAATGAGGGCACAGAGTGCCTCTTCTTCCTCCACCTCTTCTGCCTCCAACACCAGTTCATCTGCTTCAGGAAATTCCCGGCCTGTTTCAAACGGTTTGAGGTCAAACCCCAGGATCCAAAATAGTCGGTGAGTCCTCAATTCCCCACATTTCACAGAAATGAGAAATAACAATTGTTCTTCTATCGAATTCTTATTTTCTCCTGCTCCTTTACTTTCAGCAGTGCCCAGCGGATTCCTACCTCTGTATCAGCACACAGTGTAATACCGCCTTCAGCATCTTTTCAGGCTGGGATGGTATGTCCTTCATTTACGTAACAACACTGGATTTAAAGAATGAAAAGGCATAGTCATTAAGGCTGCTGCTGTTTCTGCAGACGGAAGAACAAGCCTTACAGCGGGCTCTGGAGATGTCCTTGGCAGAATCCAGTCCCTCGGCTCCGTCAGGTCTAAGGTGAGAGAACATCATCAAAATCCTGTGAAATCGCCAAAAAAGAAACAGTGACATTTACTGATATCAGAAGATAGAAGCTGCGTTATGTTTGTAGTACATGTTCAGGTCAACAACATAGAAAAGGTAGAAGATATAAGGAATAAGACAAGTTTTAAAGAGTAGAAAAGAAGAAAGTAAAACTGTAGCAATGTGTGGTATAATTTAAGGATTGTATGATGATTTCAGACACATTAAAATGCAGTGGGGAATAAATAGCTAAAGGTTATTTGGTTGTCATCGTCATTAGTCACAAATGTATGAAACATCTCAGCAGAAAGCTGATGGATAGTTTTGGTACTGGTTACAACCAGAGCATAGTTGGTGTAAGAACTGAAGCCCTGTATTGAACCCTACTTAGATAAGGAAAAAAACATATTAATCCCTCTGGAATTTCTGTGGGAAATTATGGCTCCAGCACAAGTACAGCACGGAACAAAACATGAAAACAATAAATGCAAAAAAGATACAATAGATACAGACATGGGTAAAGCTTCAAGTATGTGAGTCCTGAACAGTGGGTCTGTAGGTTAGTAGTATATAGATAGGTTAATGCTAGTAGTATTAATAGGCAATAGTTGTCGCTGTGTGTGGTGTTGTTGAGGCGTTGCAATCCCAGTTATTATTCTTATTATATTTCATTATGTCAATATTACTATTGTATAAAATTTTTATTTTTTACTTAGTGTATATATATATATATACATATCTAAGCATATATACATATGTACTACATATAGATACATATTTCTCAGCATATACGCATACACCTAGATATACATATACATCTATACACAAACAGACTCTCGTACACACACAAGTCTATGCTATAAGATAAAGAGTGTGTATGTATATATATATAAAAATACACCAAGTAAAAAATATAAATTTCATACAATAGTAATATTGACATAATGAAATATAATTTTATATTTTTAGATTTATTAATCCCTTGGGTATACCATTTCGGAAAATAGGGACTAACATTGCTGACACCAAAAGTCACTGTTTAAAAAACAAAAAAAAGTTTAATATTACCTCATAGATATATTAATGATAAAATAAATAAATGAGAATAAATACAAACATCTTTTCACTGGGGTTTTTTCATTCTGTCTTTTCGTCTCAGCCCTCAGGAGCAGGAGGATCTTGCTCTAGCCCAGGCTTTAGCTGTCAGTGAAGAAGAATACAGACGTCAGCAGCAGAGGCAACAGGTACCTGGAACAAATAGCCGTCAATAGCATGCTAACAGGAACACACCTAGGTACACATTTTTCCCAGTATTTCCATATCTAATCTTCCATAACTGGCAGAGATCCAGTGATAAGTATTGAAAAGATTTGCATTTAATATGTGAAAATAATTGATTTTCATTTTTTTTTTATTTATAGACAAGAGACTCCAAACAGTCCAACTGCTGCCTTTCTTAGTCTATGTTAAGTTGTTTTCTGTTTGTTGTCTTTTTTTTTTTTCATTTAAAAACTGCACATGTTGGACGTGATTATCCTGGAGATCAGTGAAGACAGCTGAAGTCTGTTGTTGGGACTTTACCACCTTCTACAACACAAGCACATGCTGTACTTTCCCAGCAAGATGTTATTTTTTAACCAATGATTTGCTTTGTATATATATTTTATATGCTGATCATAACAAATGCATTATATTATCACGTGATTGTTGAATAAATTATTTCAATGATGTAGCTGAAGATGCTTTGAAATTTCTTGCTTGCATTGACTACCGTATATACTTTGCAAATTGAGGGACGCGCAAAACAGCGCAAACTGCGGTCACCAACATTTTTTGTGACATGTGCTGTTTATGGCAAGTGTCACAAAAAATGTTGGTGACCGCAGTTTCTCAATTACTCAATTACCTCCTCAGATTTTCCAAAATTATCTATATGAATGGCAGTCATGATTTTTCCAGTCACCAACCATTAAAGTACAATTCAAATGTTTTTGATTGAACCTCCCAATGACAAAAGTACGTTTAAAAAAAAAAAAAAATTTTAAATCACAACTGCACCCAAAATACATGTTCTAAATTATTACACAAATTATGTTTAAACACATTTTATTCTCATTTTAATCTCTCTCCCCATGATACCAGCCCAAAACATCACTCAACCATCTCCTGTTAGAAAGAGTCCCTGACTTTCCTTTATCAGCACGCACACGTGTGCTCTGAATCAGCTACATACTTCATCGAGTGCAATGATCGTTATGAAGTTTCTTGGCAATTTTGATTGTCATCATTCCTCGACCCAAACATTCATTTGTTGCTTTTCAGCGGATGAAAGGTCCTTCTTCTTGCCCATCTTGGTTGAAAATGGTAGCCTGCCTAATAATGTGGAACAACCTTCTTTAGTAGTCTCCCCTTTAATTGGACTCACCTGCCAAACTAATTAGCACAGGTGTCTTCAAATGGTTATTAGCCATGATACACATTACTAACAATGAGTTTAAACTGACAAACAAAAAATCTTACCTTACCACTCTTGAACACTTTGCATAATAATTTGGAACAGTGTATAACCATGATGTATGGTTTAGAGACACTAGGAATACAACAAAGACAGGAAAGTTTGGAGAAAAAGCTAGAGATGGCAGATTAAGATGGTTTCATAGATGTGTATAAGAGACAGGTATAGACGTCCATTAATTTTTCCTACAGTCTGCAGTGCCTACATTTCCCGATAGAAATAATACATTAAATTGCTTAGAAATGCTGAAATCTTTAGGTACTGAATAACTGAACCAGCCCCATCGTCAATTTGTAGGATCCATTGTGGCCCATGATTGAAAAAAAGTTTCCCCGGGCCAAGTATAAATATGAGGAAATGCTGTTAAAATTGATGAAAAACATAAAATTAATTAAAGAGAAAATCTTGCAATGCAAAGACTACGCAAAGGCTTTGGTATAGATTTTAATTCTTCCAACACTATGTTTTCTAGCAGGGTTAGGATTGGAGTTTAAGCATTGAGAATTTTTTTTTTTGTTTTTTTTTGAGGAACATCGTAGTCAGACTATTCTCAGAGTAACATCACTTATATTCTTAGTAGGGAAGATGGAAATAAAGAAAAGTGACAATGTAAGAACCAAAGAAAATCTCAGTTGAGGATGTACATCTAAAATAATCAGTTTAAAGTCAAAGTACGCAGCAGTGTCCAGGTATTTGGAGTGAAATCAGCAGCTGACCGACTGAGACTCCTGCCTGTGATTCTTCTCTCGATAATGCAATATGCATAAGGCCAGACTGCTGCCTTTCACTGTCTGTCTTTCTCACATCTGAGATGAATGAATGCCTCGGGGTCTGTTTCTCTTTTCTTTTGTTTCGCCTTCTTTTTTTTCTCTGGATCGGTTATCCCACAGGCCGTTTGAAAAATGAATAAGGCTCATTTCCATCGGGAGTGAGTTAGCAGAGGAAATCACAGATGTGGAGGAGTGTTCACCTTGACCTGCTTACATGCTTTGTGAAAGGAAAAAGGAAAGCTTCTGCTGACTGAACCACATAGGAAGATTCCATTTTGGTGTCCTTTGATGGGATATAATCCGGTATATCATAGTGAAACTATGTGAGAACATTTTGCAAATAGATGTTAATGCTACTTTGGATTTTTAAAAATTTCGTTAATCATAATGGTTTCATTATCAGAAATTGCAGTGTTCTCCTTAACTTTTATTAGCCAATAAAAAATAAACTAGTGCGCTAGTGCAGCAAAATTCTCCTGTCAAGCATTCTGGGATAAAATTGAAGGCTACTTTATGCATTTTAACATGCTCAAAATCCCCTTACATGTACTATGCAACATGAATCAGTTGATTCCAAGACAGCAACAGGTGGGTTTAACTATAAAGGGTTATTGTCCCACACTAATTGCAGTAATTGTAGTTTAGGACTTACAAAATTAATTACTGCATTTAGAAAGTCAATACAAACTAAGACTTGTCAAAATGTGTCCAAAACTTCTTCCTACTCACTGGTGTAAATAAGGTTCTCCAACTACCGCAGCTGTCTAGCAGTAACAGAGAAATGAAAAGAAGATCATATGTCACATTAAGGTTATTTTCAGGAGGGTGAGTGCAGTATTCAACTGTCGAATCTTAGTGAGAATGACCAAGTGAGTGAGACGTTTTTGATCTTCTAGGGTCTGCGTCTAACTTAAGGCCCTGCGGGCAAAAATAGAAATAAAAAGTGTTAATGTGCTTTATAGTTATATATTGGTTAAGGAAATGGACTTGGTTCTGTAGGGCTCCAGGTTCGAATTCACCAGCTGCCAGGTTGCCTTTGAGGTGCTCTGAGCATAGCAGCAATCCGACCCTACATAACGTCTTGTGGACTCACCACCACAGGAAGGCTCACAATATGGTACAATGTGATTTGGGTGGCACCCGGCAAAGAACAAGCAGACGAAGATGCATGAATGAATGAATGAATGGATTAATTAATTATTAAATAATTGAATTAATATCATTCATTCATTCATTGCTGATGATAATGGATAATGATGATTATGATAATTAATACATATATAGTCATATATGTGATGATAATTAATAATAATTGATTAATGCATTCATAAGTTATTAAGTACAAAAAGTCCTCGCTATGTTGTGATTCTTACTTGCTTAACACACATTTTTCTTTTTTTTATCATTGAATCTCAATAATGAATTTTAAATTTCCAATGTTTTCTATATCACTGTGATGAAATGTATTTTCTAACCTATAAAACAGTATATATATATATATATATACAGTATACATGTTTAGACATTTGCTTTGTTTCACTTAAAGAACATTCAATTCAGTTGCTGATTGGCTCATGCATCAAAGAATCTCTTCCCTTTCTGTTTGCAACTAGTTCACTATGCCACTGTGCCACTAGTCCTTAAAATGTGCGCTCTTGTATTTGGTGAAGGTTTACGGTGTGTTTAAGGAACACATCTACCACAATAAAAAAGGGTGCTCTGTAGTTACAGCTATGCAATCTTACAGTTCTAAACACCCTTCATGGGGAACTGTGTGTCTTAATGTGACCCACCTCTACTTTGGTGGAAACGAGGTTGACACTCCTGTCAAGGATGTTGAGGATGGGTTTAATGCCTAGTTTCTAGATGGTTGTCATGGTTGTCATCCTTATTGTACACCAACAATGCTCTGCTGATGGGTTCACCCAGTACTTTCAGCACCTGGTAAATGACCTTTTACTCTTGACTAACTATTGAGGCCCCATCTTATTGATTGGTGACAAAGTTGACCAAATCTCTGTCTGTAGTCTATGGCAGGGATTCTTAACCTTTTTGGCACCGAGGCCCAAATTTTTCAGTATCGAGTGACCTGGGGCCCTTAATAATAGCAGTTTAAAAAATTTCACGGCCCTCTAGGGGGCGCTTGCGGCCCAACTTTGGGCCGGGGCCCAATGGTTCAGAATCCCTGGTCTATGGCCTTCTTAACGCCTCCTTTATCTGCCACTTCTGTCCACTTCTGGGTTTATTGTCTACTTTTAAGAAGACACTACGAGACACAATTACCTGGTCCTAATGACCTCCTTCCAGAGGCTGATCAAGATCTAATCAGTCTCTGGAACAAAGCTGCACCTTGTTGGAGAGGCTTTACTTAGTCTTTCTGACAGGCTCTATCACCAGAGCAGGAAATGAGTGACGTTCTACTTACCTAAAAAAATATACCTGGCTGTATATATATGTGTGTGTGTGTGTGTGTGTGTGTACAGTCATGGATAAAAATGATTAGACCACTCTGCTGTTTTCTTCAATTCCTTGTTCATCTTAATGCCTTGTTCCACTAAAGGTTTATCACCTGGGGGAAACAATGAACACAAAACCATGCAATGACTAAAAGCACTGTATTTGTCAGTACAATGTTATTGCTAGTGATGTAGGAACGGAAGTGATTTTCTGTCACTGTCAATAAAACCATGAAAAATGGCCAGAAATCAGCTCTGAAATTAAACTGAATTATGAGCCTTTTTGTTATTATATTTGTCCAGATTAATGTATATTAAGTGGAAGCAGACTTTTAAATTGAGAAGAAATGAAAGAAAGAGTGGTCTAATAATTTTTTCCATGACTGTATATACATATATACGGAGTATATGTATGTTATAGGATCATGCACCTTCAATAATTCTTAGGCAGGATACGATAGACCATAATGCAGTGCTTCAAGTTGTCGTCAAATTGCATTGATGATCTTGTAACATGAAGTGGTTTGAGATATGATGACATGGTTCAGTCTGACACAGCATGGATCTGGGTTGTTTTGGTGGAAGAGCACATCAGTCTGCTCCCTCCGTGTGAGAACAGGAGGTATCACTGTAACAACCTCTTTAATTATTCATTGTTTTTGCTGAGAAAAATTCGTCTCATTTTGTTGTGTTGCTGCGGGAACAGTACGACAATGCATCTTTTACTTTACACACTGTGTTAAGAATGTTGTAATAATAAGAAGTGCGTTAAAGAATTTTTTATCTATCTATCTGTCTATCTATCTATCTATCTATCTGTCCGTCCGTCCGTCCGTCCGTCCGTCCGTCCGTCCGTCCGTCCGTCCGTCCATCCCTCCCTCCATCCATCCATCTATGAGTACCTCCTTTCTCATTTCCTCTCTTCCTCCCCTCCCCACCTTTATCCATCCATCCATCTATCTATGTATATTTACCTATTTGCTGTCTGTTTATTTTAAGGTATATTCACTGCAATCCAAACCCATCAAATATGATTCAGTATCACAGAATTCGCAACTGAAAGTATGTATATGTGTATTATTATTATTATTATTATAAATATTATTGAATATTTCTAAATTTTTTCTTAAACTGAATAAAGTGGCCAATCCGAGAGATCCAGCAACAGAACTTCTAAATGCGTAAACTAATGCAGCTTATATTATATTTATATTTATTTAGATTCCCACATACAACCAAGCGCGTTGTACATGTTTCGTTGGCTTTTGCAGGTAAATATAAATATGATATCAAATATAAAAGTAGCTGCAGAGGTTCAGTAAAGCTGCATAAAAGCCTGCCAAAGCATTAATGTGCAGTATTATGATGCCAGAACTAGGACAACCAGGACTAGGATGACCAGGACTAGGACGACCAGGACTAGGACGACCAGGATCAAAACCCATATCGCTACAGACATTATAAGTCACTTTGTAACTTTGATTTCTTACTGGAAGAACTTCAACTGTGTTTGTTAAATATAGGTATATATGCCAAATTGTCCATTTTCATTGTATCTTTGTACTGTATTTTTATGCTCTGGTAACATCCATTGCATGTTTGTCCATCCAGGGAGTGGATCCCTCTCCCGTGGTTCTCCCTAAGGTTTCTACTGGCTTTCTTTTCCCTTTTAAAAGGTTTTTTTTTCCCTCGGTAGTTTATCCTTACACTGGCTGAGGGTCTAAAGACAGAGGATGTTACCAACCCTGTAAAGCCCTATGTGACAAATCTGATTTGCAAATGTGGGCTATATAAATAAAATGTGATTGATTGATTAAGTATTACAGGTTTTAATTCACGTAAGTGTAATTATTTAGAGAGAACCTCAGTTAACCATTAGTTCACCTCTCTTAACTGTCTGTGTAGAAGACCTGAGGACTGGATATGAGCCTTTTGCTCCGCAAGACGTGTGAGTGTGAAATCAAGTTGAAAGGTGAACAGCTGATGCAGCTACATGACAAAAGCAATATCATCTCTTCCCCCCTTTCCTTATAATATCTAAAATACACATCTTCTCTTTAGTCCTAACACTTTTGGTCTTATTCTAACACCTGCTATTACGCAGAAGCATCATAAACAAATTGAACAAAAAAACACACAAAAAGGGTTTTAGTATTATTTTCTCACAATATATTGAATTATAAGCTATCTCTTCTTGCAGGGGTATGTTGATCTGGCTGCAACGCAATTGTCCTGAACATTGTATCTCTGACTGGGTCACATGCTGTTTCATCAACGAACAGTTGTCTCTAACTCTGAGACCAAGAATATTTGTAGTGTGCCAGACAGAAGACACATGGATTAAGGGTCATGAAGTCACAAGGCGGAAGAGGAAGACTGTGTCGGTTGCACGTTTCGTATTGGAGCCACATCCCATCTTATTGTTAGCTAGAGTTTGGAGTTTGCACTTGATGGATAAAACGTCTCTTGATCTCTTGAGAGTCTCTTGATGTCCGTTAGTAATCCAATTTCCTGATTTAAAAAAAAAAATGTTGACTGAGAATTTTTTTGTACATATTAGTACGATGGTTATTTATTCACAGGGAATTGGAGAGAAGGATTCCAAATCTCAAGGATGATTTCGCCTTATGACAAACATAAAGACGCTTTGAGAAAAAAGCATGGTGATATTACAGATCTGAGCCCTCACTTTTCTTTGGTGCTGTCTACATAACTGGACTGAAGACAAACGTGCTCTCTGAAGCTCAGACTTGGAAAAGAACATCCGCCAAAGCAGCATGTTCAAGCCGCCCCCCTACTGGGCAGCTTGAAAGCCTGTCGATATGGTGTTTTGATGATGCGTGGAAAATAGGAACCCCCCCCCATAACTAACGCTGGGAGGGTTGGAAGAGAGAAAGACAGGGCAGGATGGGGAAGAGCCATCGACAGATGGACATTTGTGATTAAAGATGGCGGCTCTCTCGACAGCAGACCGCGAAGGACTTTGTTCGAGCCGAGAAAAGCGGCGGGAGCTGTCTGGAATCCAGCAGGAGAAAGCCAAGAGCAAAGCAAGAAGGTGAATCAGTAGGTACTTCTGCTTTTAAAATCTAGAAGAGATGGAACCTGAGACTAGCTTAAGCAACCTATTGTGTTTGTTATTGTCCTTTTATGTGTCTTGTCCTGTCTCTCATCGATCCCGTCCATTTGTATTGTTGTGTCCTCCTTCACGCCAACACAGAGGAACATCATTTGATCTGGCAGTTCAATGTTGGATCCTTAGATTAGAAATAGAAGCTACTAGCACTTTTATTGAATCCCAATGTCGTAGGGCAAGAAAACAATGTATTGACACTATCTGGTTGATGTACAATAGAGATAGAAAATATGGGCCTCAAATAGGGTGATCTCTTCATTTACTTCCTTATAACTTAATCCTTTGTGCATAATCGCATTGTTAGACAATATCTACATAACAATGCTCATACCCAAACAATAAACGATGACATCGACAGGACTCCACAACTTATCCATCACCTTCGATACAGAACCTGAATACTTGAATGAAATTAAATCTTTCTACTCCTTACTTTTAATTCTTAACTTTCTTGTTTCGATCACAGCCGCTGAGTAAAATCTCAGCTCAGTGCTCCCAGAATCACAGCTTTCATTTTAAAAAAGCCCTTTTTTGGACTGCCGTTGATCACAGAGTAGTCAGCGATGATAAGCCTATTTCAGACCATGTTGAGCTGTAATCCAAAGTGACAGGTACAACAAAAGACAACTCTGAAGGACTTAACTGTGGAAAAATGAACTTGTCCTGACTGAAGTCTCTACCAAAGGAACTTTTGGAAATTCGGCGATATAAGTTTTACGTGCACGGACAATATCTTTATCTTCATATCTGACTCATTGTTTTTTTTTTCTTTGAGAGAAAGCAGATTGAATTTAAATGTAGTTATTTGTTTGTCCTTGATGTCTTCTGGTTGGACCAGGCCAATTTAGAGAAAAAGAGATTTTGTAACAAAGAAAACTAAATCTGTTTTGTCTAAAAATGCCTGGTCCAGAGAGACTCACTCAGATTCTCTAATGAATTTCATGGTTCTTTGGATTGTTTTCATTGTTTTCATTGTTCCTTTCTCTTGTTCTGAATCACATCACTGAATCACTTGCTCGAGAACTTCTTATTGGAACTAGCTGACAAACCCACTATAGTGAGAACAATTGTTCATTTTGGGTCAGACCATAGATATACAGTAATTATTTTCCGCAACTTAAAGCCAATCTATGTGTTGCTAGTATTAAGCCTAATCGGTGCAACATATTCCTCCAAATGTGACTCACCTGGAGTGGGTCTCTGCTTTTCTTGGCCTAATCTTTGGAGTGTCTAACATAAGGCCCATGTGACAAAATAGGCCCACGCTGGGATTCAATATGGCCCATTGGATGCATTTTGTAAATGAAAAAAAAAAAAGTTTATGATGAAAAAATTATGATTTATTTACAGAATAATGGGGTCATGGTTATGGACCCTGTTATTTATAGATAATGATATACTATGGCACCCCTCTGTACAAAGTACTTTCTGTTCTTTTTTACTCAAAGGTAGCGGGTTGTAAGTATGTAAAAAAATTGTTTAAAATATCATATATTTTTATAGCTTTGCAAGCATCAGCATCTGCTGATTTTATCCATCAACAATAAAGGTTTTGTTCTATCCAGGAACACGTGGACCACAATGCAAATCACGTACAGTCAAGATGATTCTCATTTAGCAGAGTTGTCCATGACGTCATCTTCAAGGCTGACAGATGACTGTGTCATGGAAACTGCAACAAAAGGAGTTTACGCTGGAGGACTGCTGTGGAATACAATGGGACTCAAGGTAAAACACTATGTTCATGACAATCTATCTATCTATCTATCTATCTATCAATTTTTTGGTCTGTCTGCCTGCAAACTATATGCATTTACTGCAAAAACATTTTGTTACGATTTGACATTGGCTGACTGCAGATATCTGACATTATAACCGTAGTTTAAGGGATGGTCAGGAAGCTTTAGCTAAAGGAACCAATCACCTGCACCTTTAACGCCTTTTCTTAAGGAGTAATAATTAGTTTTGGCTTTACAGCTGCAAAAACACGAGTGGTTTAATGGCAATGCAGATGAGATGTATGAAGATTTATGTTTACCTTATACAAGTATGCTAGTTAACATCAGAAGTGGACGCTTTAAGTCAGCAGTCCTTACCAAAGACATTTAAGATATGGGGTTGGATATATTGTATAAAATATTGTATATAATCTATTTTGTATGAACAATGGATTGTTCAAAAAAAAATCTGTATGAACTTTAATAGTACAATACTTTTATATTGATCAAATTATCAATTATTTCCTTTTGGCCTGGTACCAGAGAACCCAAGGACCAATATGGATCAATGCGCTGAGCTTTGAGGAGCATGGCTAATTGTTCAGTAGATGTTGTTCCATTTGTCATTTTTTCATCTCCATTCTCTAAACCATTGCCAGGTCTCACATGCAGCAGTCTCCACAGCTGCCACCCAAATCACATTGTTCCATACTGTGAGCCTTCCTTTGGGTGTTGACCCACTATTTATATAATTTGGATAGGTTTGGCAGACGGGGTTACTGAACTTAAAAGCCTGCAGGCCTTAGTTTGACAATCAGGTCTACAACACTAACTGCATGATTAACATATCGGTAATGGTATGGTTATTCTCACCATCCACAGGAAAGCTCACACTATGGTGCAGTGTGATTTGGGCAGTAGTGTTGGAGACTGCTGTACCTAGAGCCCAGAAATAGATAAGGGGATGAAGATGAATAAATAAATGAATAAAAATATAAATAGATAACATAAAATATTGTAATGTAGTGCATTTAGACTAGGTTAAATATAACAAATATACTGTATTTAATTATATATTAATGACAAAAACAAATATTTATTCATCTGCTCTGAGGGTGGTGTTAATTGACACAAATAAATCACTACTATTTGCTCCTTGTTTGTATGCATTTAATCTGTTTCTTTTTATTGCCTGGACTGGAGTAAGGTTTTGGAGTTTCATAGATAAGGGTTTGTCTTGTTCAGCGTTCCATCTAATGGGACCCTGGCAGTACCATATTAATTAACCAGGAACTTGAACTGTGTCTTTAACGCGGGTAATAGTGCAAAGTGAACGGGCGAGGCGCTGTGTATCATCTGCCGTTGATGCCTCGGCTCCAGTCCGTACAGAGATACTGTAGACTGAGAGACAGACAGCCATGGAGGGAGAGCCGGAGAACGAAGTGTTTTCTTTGTTATTTTTAAAGTGACATTGCTCGGAGCCGAGTCGCGTTGCTGTGATTTTCCGATGCACTTAAAAGCACCAGGAAGATTTTGACAGGTTGAGTATACGTCACTTTTTTTTCTTCCATCTCTGTCTCGGTCCACAGCGCTGAGATTGGGATGTAGTGGTGGGCAGGGAGAGTGAAAGGAGCTGAGCGGTTATACGTTTAAACTGTGGCTTATGATACTGTGCTGTTTTGTAGTTTCATTTGTCGTATTTACGGTCGCAGGACAATGTTGGTCTTTGTGGTATAAGTGCTTGGGTTTAGCGAAGGCATCACCGGGTTTAGGCTCTGAACAGTGTGGCCAAAGTTGTGCACTTGTCGGCCCGTCGCTCTACTGTGTGTATATGTGTGTGTAATGTATGAAGAGTTGGTGTACCCCTCCCCCACTCACCGCCTTTATTCCGTTGGTTCTGGAGGCCAAAGACCGTGGACGTAATGACATTGACGCGATATTTCAATGTCCAGAAAGAATAAATGAAGCAAAGGGACCGCACTTGAACGCACCACAGAACGCTTTTGTACATATCACTACTCCCACATACATTCATACACCTTAACCGCAGAACGGTTCATTTATAATATTCTTGCGCTAAACGACAACGGTCCTTTATGCACAGGTATCAAAGAACTACTTTGTCCAAAATTATATTTCTAAGCATATTACGTGTACGGTACGGTCTTGTCAATTTTAACCAGTTAAAAAACAGTTAGCGGGTAATAACTAGTCCAACTCGCCGACGAAGGGTTGTTAAAATTAAGAGAATGTTGTCATATGGACATTAAAAAGACAACCGAGAATGACAAGAGGGGGGAAGGTTCTCACAACCGTAAATACAGCAAGTTTCTCAAAAAATATATTATAGATATCAAATTTGTACTTAAACATTATTTGCTGTACTCGTTTCACATGGAGTTAACTAAACGCTTAAGAGCTGTGTTTGAAGCCAATTTTCTGATATTAACTTGTTAATAATTGAAATTTAATTCTTTAAAAGTAGTAGTATCCCAGTTGAAGTTTCAACAGACATTATGTTTCCTTGTAAGTCACGTTGTACTACCTCTTAAAGTAATACATATATGTATGCATATATATATGTATGCATATATATATATATATATATATATATAAATATATACTTTGTTAGTAAGACATAATAGCATAAAGTGATTCCTGTAAAACTAGTAAAATATGAATAATAACTTGATTGTAAAACAGGAAAAAACATATGACTTTTTGTGAGCTTACTATTCTTTTTTCCAACATCTTTATATGCATATTAATAGAAGTACTAGATGTGGTAAAGCTTCATCTCATCCATTTTTTACTTTTCCCTTGCAGGAGTTGTTCAGCAGTATCACGTGCAAAGATCTAGATCTAATTGTTGTGCAGTGTGGGCTCCACTGGGACGTAGTTCTCCAATGCTGGAACAATGAGCTTAAGGGGCAAAAGGGACTACCTGTCAGGCCTGGGAGGCAGTTTTACTGAAGATGCTCCCAGACCTCCAGTCCCAGGAGAGGAGGGTGAGCTGGTGTGCAGCGAAGAACGTCAATGTAGCAACCTCAGCATCTCCTCAAGGAATGAGCCCCTTAAATGTGAAGCACCTGTCGCAACACCTCGGCGACCTGACCTGGACCTGGGTTATGAGCCAGAAGGAAGTGCCTCTCCAACACCACCCTTCCTAAAGTGGGCAGAGTCTCTTCATTCCCTCCTGGATGACCAAGATGGCATCCATCTGTTTAGAATGTTTCTTAAGCAGGAGGACTGTACTGATATGCTTGACTTCTGGTTTGCATGCAGTGGTTTTCGCAAACTGGAAGCCAGCGAGAGTAATGAAGAAAAAAAGGGTAAACTTGCAAAGGCTATCTACAAGAAGTTCATCCTGGACACAAATGGGATTGTGTCCAGACAGATCAAACCAGCTACCAAATCCTTCATCAGAGATAGTTTAATGAAGCTTAGCATCGATCCGGCAATGTTTGACCAGGCTCAGACAGAGATACAGACTATTATGGAAGACAACACCTACCCCTTGTTCCTTAAATCTGACATTTATTTGGAATATACACGGACAGGGGGTGAGAGCCCTAAGCCTCTCAGTGATCAGAGCTCAGTTTCTGGGGATAGAAAGGAGCTGTCAAGTTTTTTACCAACCCTAAATGAAGAGGACGAGTGGAGATGTGGGCATGAGGCAGAGGAGCAGCCTAAAGATTACCCTACAGCATGCAACCAGCTCACCCAAAGGTTTTTCATTGAGATGACACCAGAATTGATTTCTCACAGTGCAAAAAACAGGTACAGTACTGTGCTTTTATACTTTACTTTAGCTCTAAACTCCAAACAGAAGCAGGATTCAAAGAAATGCTTAAAGTTAATTGAACAGGAAGAGAAGGATAACCCTGGAAGAGTTTGCATTAACTTCGTTAGAGGCAAAACCATTTTAATGTGTACTTCAGAAGCTCAAATGATAAGCTGCAAATAAAGTCAAAGGTAGCAGTGACATGTTGGAAGGTGAACCATTTATAATATTATCTTGTATATATATATATATTGGAAAATGTATTATAATTATAATAATTATATGTTATATGTAAAGCAAAGTTATATTATAATAATTATATGTAATATAATCATGTCTTAAATAACCAGGATTATTGCAAGTACTCTCCTCAATCACGTGATGCACAGACCATTGCTTGGTGGACACACTTTTGAGCCATAAGCACAGACTATCAATACCAGAGGGTTGATTTTGTGAGTCAAGTGTGGTCATTTCATTGGCCATTTCAAAGGCCGGATTATAGCTATCCATCCACAGATAAGTTAATATTTCAAAACAAAAACTATTAGAATATTTCCATAATTCTCCATCTTAACTTTCCATGGGGAGTTTCCACAATTTACCGGACATTTGCAGCCCTAAGCAGAAGGTCTCCAGGTAAACTATTATTAAATTCCAAACAAAATTAGTTGTATTGCAGTATTTCAAACTTGCGTTGTGGAGTCCCTTATAAAAGCAAACAATTTTGACCAAAGGCAACAGTTCACAGAATCCTCAAAAATCCAAAATAAAGTTCAAAAACCCCTTTCAGCAGTTTGGCAGGCTTTAACTGAACTATATAGGAAAGTATCCCAAACACAAATCAGAAGTATTAAACAATGTACTTTAGAATCAATCACTATCAGTCACCAGTGATTCAGTATCTAATGTTCTGATCTTTTCCCATGTATGTTTATTATACTATTTGCATACAATGTACATACTATGTTTATTTTAAAGAATTGTTTTATAATAATTTCAGTTATTCATATTGAGTCCATGCCTTTATCTGCCTATAGAATATGATAATAAAAATGGTATTGGAATCCATTATAGCAGTGGTCCCCAACCACTGGGCTGGGGACTGGTGCCGGTCCGTAGGTGAATTGATACAGGCCACAGAGAAATAATGTTCTTCTGGCTATTACTTACACTTGATCCATACCCATATTGACAAAAGAACTTAACAATAATTGGCTTAGATTCCATCATCAATAATGCAACTATATTTGATTAGGAAATATTTTCTCAGTGAAGACAACAACAATAAACTCAAAATTATGCAGAGTCATTGATACAAGCAGAAAGTTATAGGCTGTGTTCACTTGAGAAGTCCTTGTTGTGCCCATGCACAGTTAATTTGGGTAGGAAGATTGTATAGTTAGGAAAATATTTCACAACACCCGAAATTAATTTTTTTATGGGGTATTTATCTGCTACAACTTAATGACTGGTTAGGTCATTTAACCATTTAACCAGTCTGTGGCGCAAAAAAAAGGTTGGGGAACACTGATTTATGGCATTGACCGTAAGCATCATGTTGGCAATTTAAAATAGATCATTTATTTTTATATAAGTAACTTAATAATTAATTGTGGTGCTTGTTGTGATATGTCCTGCACAGCAGTTCGATTTATTTATTAAGATTATTACCAGTTTGTGGTAACATTCAGCCTTAGGGGTTCAATCTGGGAATAACTACATTAAAATTTCAATATATTTTTTTTACTTGTATTTGCTATTACACTCTCGATACACAAATAAGCAAACAAAAAAGATGAACCTATAAAAACTAGCTTGAGATCCCATTTATCAGTTGTACCCTATGTTGTTCCAGGCCTTTGCCTGTCATTATTATTTCTGTGAAGTAGGGATGCTAATGAAAATGAGCCGGTTACGAAGGTCTCCAGTTGAACTCTCACTGAATTCCAAACAAGGAGAAAAGCCTGGGATTCTTACTCTGGGGAATTCTAATTTGAATAGTAAAAAATAAGAGGCTGCCTAACATCAATAATTCATGTGTTCTAAGCCCTGTAATGTGTCCCACAAAATCAGTGGGTGTGAATATATAGTAAAAATAGCGTGAATCCTGTATAGAATGCCTGCACAAATTCAGGGATAGTGAAGAACTATTATACTGTTACTAGTTTAAGGTGTTTTTACTATCAAAATCTTTCTTTGCTCTGTTACCTGCAGGATAAAGCAAAGCCAGAGAGATCAATTATGTGCCAGAGAGGTAGAATAAAAGATGGAAGGAAGAAGATGAGTACACAGTTTATGGTGACTTCTAAGACAGCTTATCCATATTCAAGGCCTGTTTAAAGGGTGAATTTCACATGGCCTAATAAATGCTACCGACACGTTGTTTTATTGATGTACAGTACACACTGGAGGGACAGAACGTGAATAAAATTAAATGAAAAAATTAGTGATACCTAAAGGTGGGTCTACCACAATCTTGACTTGTACCAAAGGCAATTAATTTTAGCAATGTACATCATGCTTGATCTGTGGAGATCCCAGAGCAGGCACGTCCGGCTTCTAAGATGAGGGTCCATTTCCATCCGTGGTTTGAATCTCCTGTGGTCAATCAAGAGAATGAATACACAGGAACCTTTTGCCTCTTGGATTTTTTTTTTATTTTAGTTTCAGAAAAGTATCTTCACTCATCTTTCATCTTAAACAGCCTTCAGATATAAAACTAGGGGCTACCAGTGGTTGTCAAGTGCAGTGTTCCCCAACCTTTTTCACGCCATGGACCTGTTAAATGTCTCGTACTATTTTCAAGGACTGGACTGGTTAAGTTGTGGCAGATAAATACCTCTCAAAAATACATTGTGTTCTGGTGTTCTGGTGTTCTGAAATATTTTCCTACCTGTAAAATAGTCCTACCCTAATTTCCCAAGTGCACCCAGCCTATAATTTTCTCCTACCAGACGGGTATACAAGGTTAGAATCTTGTATCAATGACTGTGTCATTTTGAGTTAATGGTTGTTGTCTTCACTGTGAAAATTTTTCCTAATCAAATATAGTTGCTATATTGATGATGGAACCCTAGCCATTCTATTAAGTTCTTTTGTTGACCTGGGTATGGATCAAGGGTAATTAATAACACGATGGGGCCAAAATGAGACATTTTTATGCAGCCTGTACCAATTCACCCACGGGCTGGCACTGGTCCCCGGCCCAGTGGTTGGGGACCACTGGTCTAATGTATAAGGATGTGAACTTAAGTCCGTAAGTCTTCAGGTTCTAATCCATCAGCTGCCAGGTTGCCACTGAGGTGTTCTGAGCATAGCATTGTCCCGACCCACATAACTTCCACTGGGATCACCCCTACAGGAATGCTCACAGTATGGAGCAGTGAGATTTGGGTGGCAGTTATGGAGCATGCTGCCCCTGAAACCTGGAAACGCTAACTTGGTAAACAGGCAGAGAATAGTACAAAGGCTAGAAGGACATGCAATTTACAGCAATTTCTCAGCACTATGTCATTTTAAACAAACGCTGCCATCTGCTTCTAACCTCGACAATTATAGGACTAGTTGGGCCTAAGTCAAAAGTAAGTAAAGACAAAACTTAACTTGAATCACAAGTTCGAAAAATTGCTTGAGGGTTATTAACAAATAACAAACACAGGTAATGCTTATCTTTTTTATTCTATCTCCTACTTTTTCCAACTTTCTTTCCCTATATATAGTATCATAAAAAATGATCATAGTTTCATCATTTTTTTTGTGTCCTTGTCCTGTGTCCAGCCCTGCACCATGTCGAGAGACCCTCACCCCGCATCATGTCAACACTGGTTACACAATAGCTGTTCCCACCAGCACCAATGACAGTGAGCAGCAGAGTATGTCCAGTGACGCAGACACGGTCTCCCTCACTGACAGCAGTTTGTATGTATTTTTCTTTATGCACAACTGCACACAATATAATGCACTTAGTTATAAAACTGATCTTATGTCTTTAAATGTGTAACGCTTTTTTTTTTAATCAATGCAAAGTTTTCCTCCAGTTATTTTCAACAAGAGTCAAGTCAAAAGTTTACGAGAAAAAAGCAAAGTTTAATTGGCTACAGAGATGCTTTTCTGTCCATTTTCACTGTATTCCCACTTTACTAAAGGACCAGCCACTAAAGCTCAGTGCGCTCATTATCCATACCAATGAATTCCTCAAAAAATAGTTGCTAATTAGGATTTCTAAAGTTTTTTTTTTTTTGTCCCAACCTATCCACGCTTACTTAATTTTTCTGTAGACTCAAACCCAAACCCAAACCCCAAGCAATTATATATCTTTGTAGCGTTATACTTATCAGGAATTTCTTTTCTTTATTGACATCTGCAGAAATGTATTTTGTATTATAAAGAACTTAAAGGATGGTTAAACTTTAAGTAAGTTTAACCTTCTGATTAAAATATAGGGTTTTAATCAGATCTTTAAAATGATGTTCACTGTTGTAAACATCTAGGTCTGTGAAAAGTTTTATGTTGTAGTTGCAGTTTTTAGTGCGAAAAAGTATTAACATTTATTTATCAATTTCTATCAAAATGTGTTATGTCTGGGCCTCTGGAAATGTAAATACATGTCAATTACAAGCACTAGTAGTTATTCTTACTTTCATGTTAAGATCATCTTTACATTTATTCTATTCTCTAAACCTTCTTACTAATGTGTCATGTTATGTTGTTCAACAAGAAATTGTACATAATGCTACATTAGGTGGTTTTCACCCACTTCTTGTCTAGATTTGGATGCTCCCATTACTGTGTGTGTAACTCGGCTCATTAGTTTCAGTAATAGGGAGAGGGTTATAGCCATATTGGCTAGCAGCTTTTCAAAGAGTAAATATTACTCAACTGTGGTAATTAGTATCAGGATTGCCTGTTTCCTGCCTATTGGTTATCCTCGATTATAACTCGGTTGCCCTTAGTTAGCTGTGGATTCCTTCATGCCTGTGGTATGCTACTGGCTATTAGGGGTTTTGCCTTAGGGTCTACTGGTTATAATGGTATATGTGTGTGTATTTGGATAGATTGAGCAGTCCGAGACGGTTCTAATTTTCCTGATTGCCTTTTAGCAAGTCAACAATGTCTATCTCCCCCTGTTCTCTGTATCTTCAACCCTAACTCCAACCACCTCCACGTCCTCCCTCACTGCATCTATAAATCTTGTCTTTGGCCTTCCTCCTCTTCTCCTACCTGGTAGCTCCATCTCTAGGATCATTCTCTTACCAATGTATCAACTGACTCTCCTCTGATCATGTCCAAATCATCTCAATCTGTCTTTTCTAACTTTTTCACCAAACAATCCTGTCTGTGTTGTCCCTCTAATGACTTCATTCCTGATCCTGTCCATCCTTGTCTCTCCTAAAGAGTGTCTCAGCATCTTTAACTCCTCCACCTCCAGCTCTGCCTCCTGTCTTCTACCTATTCCTAGTGTCTCTAAACTATCCATCGTGGCTGGTCTCACAACTGTCCTGTAAACCTTTCCTTTCACCTTCTATCACAAATCACTCCTGACTCTTTCTTCTTTTCTCTCTTCCACATTCTGCACTGCTCTGAACAGTTGATCCCATACTGTTACATAAATTCTAAATCTAAAGGAAATGTCCTTAACTTGGACGTTGCAGTGACAGGAACTGCAGCCGAATACATTTCCTTGTTTTCCATTTTTAACTTGTCATGGACACATTGCCATTTTTATGACAGGTTTATAGATTTAAGTGTTCTGAGACCAAAAAAAGTATGTTTTAAATATAAGTAAAGTAATAGGTAAAGTAAATTATAAAATCATCTGCACAAACTTTTTTATATTGATTAAAATATATTTATAAATTGCAAAATAGACCAAAGATCTGTGTTCTGCCTTTGTGCACTGCATTTGGAATGTTACCAAAAATGTTACTTGTAACTGATTAATTTAGAATTATTTAATTCATGATTATATTTATATCTGCATTACCAACAACAGAACCTGAATGATCAGGCTCAACCATTAAAATGGTGTATTTTTTTACATTATTTGACATTATTTAAAAAATGACTATTAGCCAATTAAAAGGTTAGGGTGGTGGTAAAATTACCATCAAATTACCAAAATTAAGTAAATAGACACATGGAAATATCAATGTCTAACATTGCATATTTGATCCAAATATCAATTTAAGAAATGTCTTTATTGTTAATTTCAGAGATGGGATGCCACCATGCACACAGCGAAAACAGCACCGCAGGGAGATTCAGGAAGGTGCCAAAGCAAATGGGCGAATGCCACTACCTCATATTCCAGTGAGTTATTCATGGTCTGTTCCTTTCAGCCTCTACAAGGCTCTCTCTTTTCAACTGTCTGTCTCTGCCTCATTTTCCTTACACTTGCACCATTGGAGATGTGCATATTTAAGCTGTGCTGTGTCGCAGGGCCTGTGATGGAGGGTAAGAATAGCTAGTGCTGTAAGAGAAAGCTGTCTAAATGCAGCTTGATGCTTTCTTAACATTCATGCGCTAAAGCCTGGCAGACATAAATCCTCCCCTATGACAGCCTGATGCCTCTTTTTTGCAGCTGAGACAGTCTCTTGGTACAAAACCCTAGCCTTAATTAGGCCACAGAGTAAAGATTCAAATCGTAAGTCCGCACAGCATCCTATTAGGATGGAGGCGGTGGCTTTGTACACATGAAGAGCACAAAAAAAAAAACACACCATTCAAATATCAACCCCAAGAAATTAGCAGTAATTATACTATATTACTAAAAAGGAGAATGGGAAGATTATTCTAGACTATCATGTAAAATTTTAGTTAATTTTTTAATGACCTATTAATTTTTTACATTGACTTCGTACTTGCTAAAATAATTATGATTACAGAGGGAAAAAAAGCTTTCTAGTTTAATACTACTGGCAGTTATTTGCAACTTAAAACCATGATGAAGTCATGGGAATATGTTTTTCTGTTTTTTTGCAAGCAGATATATGAATAAGAAATCTGATTACATTACTATATATATATATATATATATATATATATATATACACACAGTATATATACATCCCATAGTTGTATACATTGAAGGCCACCACCCACATCATTTCCCAGAAGGGCCGCGTCAGCTTTCCGTGTTCAATACAAAAGAAAAAATGTAATAAAAAATCTGTTTCTCATAGATTCTGTGTAATACAACACTGAACAAGAAGGAGACTGTGTGATTTTGAGAATTATAGGATTTACCATAAAACGTGAAGAAGAAATCTATAAAATATGATAATCGTTCCACGGGGTTTGAAACCCATGCTGTAGAAGAAGATTGGCAGCGATGTAAATGTAATGTAAACTGAAGTTTTACCGGGGGACAAATAAAGTTCTATCTATCTTTACATTTATTTTATCTTTTTACAGCGCACTAGTAGGATTCCGAAGGACATTCACGTGGAGCCAGAAAAGTTTGCAGCACAGCTGATCAGCAAACTGGAAGCAGTGCAGCTGGAGAGAGAAGCTCAAGACAAACTGGAGGTGCGACTGAATAGAGTGCGATTGGTATGTTTCACATACCATTTACTTTGTTCTAACTTTTGGTAAAGAAAGTGAGGAGAGATATTTTCAGTGTGAAATCCTGCATTTTTCTTTTATTTGACAGTAAGACAAGCTATTATTTTGTTAACAATTCTGTGACATCCTTAATGTGAAAAAATAATATAGGGTTGGTATTCCGGGAGAATAGGAAAATCTGCAAAAAATGTGAACAGTAAAACTAATAAATTAAATTACAAGTCATTGAAAGAGACCAAGTTACATTAAGTTTAAAGCAAAAAATGTGTTGCAAAATATCACGATTCTTTGTGGTGAGGTGTTTTATGCAGAAATGGCTTCTTTCATTAAGATTTTAGTTTGAGAGATGACAGGTTGACACACGATAATGCTGGACCAATCACTGTAACAGGTGTGTATGGGACCCAAATGCAGCACAAAACTCTGGCAGGTCAATTAGCAAACAGTTTATTGTCCAAAAACAAAGAGTAGTAGGTAATGCTGTCCGGCAGGTCAGGGAAGCCAACACACGTACGAGAAAAGGAGGAGTTGGGGACAGATGAGGGGATGGGAAGTCGCAGTGATGAATCACTGAACAGCCTGGAATCGGGACAGACAGGAACCAGGAAGAAAAAGACAAACTTGTGGTCAGGGACAGAAGGCTTATGAGATTACCAGGGAGGCGACAAGACGAATGGTCAGGAACAGGCAGGGTCGAAAACAGGAAAGCAGTCCGGAAAATGCTGGAAAGTCTGGCATAAAGAGTAAAGACAATGTGATAGTGGAGAGCAGAAGCTTAAATACAGACCTGATTGCTGATGAGGTGCAGCTGAGGGGAATCAGGTGAACAGAGTGGGAGTGGCCGGCAGGCAGGTGAGCAGGAGGAGGGGCATGTGGAAAAGTACTGGGGAATGTGTGTGAATGACATGGGGAAGAGAGCAGACCATGACATGACCATGATGACAGTACAGCAACTGGGTCGGTAGTGGTTCTGTGGTTTTATTTAATGTTCCTGATACAGAGAAATTCTCCCCAATGATTAATTATGGAAATTTAAACTTAACGTAACTGTCAAGGAAAAAATTGCAATAAAAACTACATCCAGCATTTTGGATGCATGGCTCACAAGGCTAGATATGGGGAAAAAACTGGCACGGCCTAATGCATGTTTAGTACTTGGCTATAGAGAGAAAAAAAATTGAAATAGAAAAAACTAGAGCGGATATGCTGGGAACATGAAACCTACATTTTAGAGTAAACCCAGGATTACACTACTGTGTGATTAACATCCTGTTTGTGTTTACAGTATCACTCACTAGAACTGGTTGGTTAATATCTAAGTAAAATAATGCAAAAGTCCCCAAATATATATATATTAAAAAAAATGTTTTGGGTCAATCAATACGAAATGAGGACATTGTTTGATTGGATGAAAAAGGAGGAATTGGATATCAGACACAGACCTACTCGATTTTAATGCTGTGCCAGGAATAATTGGCCAAGTGCTGCTCTTTTCAGAGGATGGCTGGATTTAAGAGAATGGTGAACAGAGGGTGGTTCGGCTGTGATACAAATGGTCTGAGATTCTGTGGTTCTCTTTGAATGTCTGCAGCAAAATGACGCTCAGTACCGACTACTGATGGATTCAGATGCTCTGGCAAAGTCACAGGAAAAGGCTTATTTATATATTAACATCACAGGATTAAAAAAGAGTAGAAGAAGAACAGGCTTCAACATATTACAGTGAAAACTACCTTTGCTCCATGTCCCTTTTTTCTCTGGTTTTCTTTCTTTTTTCATGTCAAAGTTTTTATGACTGTTCTAGTGAAAAGGTTAAGATTTTGTTGGGCTAGCAGCTGAAGCTTCCCAGTAATGTAGACAACAGAACTTTGATTGATTGCCATGACGACAAAGGCAGTGAACATTTGTGATTAGTATCTCTTTAAAACTGAGATTATTCTCTGGTCTCTTTTGGTGAGCCAAGATCAACCCTCAGTATGAGGAAATAAGTAATTTTAAAACAATTAAAATTATATATTTTTTTCTCTATTCCCTTTCTTCTTTCATGTACTGTACTGTAATGTAACTGTTCAAATAAATGTCAGTAAGAAGCACGAAATGTGGCAGCCTCCCCCACAGAAGGGCCATGAGGAGGCATGAGGCTGGTGCAGGGGAGTTAAAGCACAGTAAATCCATTAATTTCAAAATAAGTTTTTGGACATGTTCAGAGGAGGGACAGTGGATACATTGGTAGAAGAATGATCCTAGAGATGGAGCTACCACGTAGGAGACAAAGAGGAGATTGATGGATTCAGCAAGGGAGGAGATGAAGGTGGTTGGAGTTAGAGTTGAAGATACAGAAGACAGGGTGAGATGGAAGATGTTGACTTACTGTGGAGACACCTGAAAAAGCCGAAAGGAAAAGAAGATGAAAAGCTTTAAAGATGAATAATTTGATCTTTTTCATGAACTTTTTTACCTTTATTAACTATATCAAGCTATCTTCTACTAAAACAACGTCTTGTCTAGTTAACTACAGTGTTAAGAAAACATACTTTTTAAATAGTTTTTTTGAGAATATGTCATATTTGTATCTAATAACCTTGTCTATTTTTTATGTCTCTGAGTTAATATGTGTAGTTGTTTGTATATCATTCAAGTCATAACTAATTATTGACATTATATTTGGAAGAAGAACCAATGAAAAAATTTTTAAAACCTCAAGGTGCTACATTTGCAAGTGTAAATCTGCCATCTGCTGGTTGAAGAAGACAAACTCGATGCTGTTACAGATTAATGAATATTTTTTTTTGCAAATTATCTTAAATTTGACAATTTTCTAAAATTGCTCGATTAATTATTTGGAATTTAATCAGATTTACTAATGGATGATGCTTCATTTTCTGTGTGATTATCTTCTTCAGGAAGAAAACGGTGATGAAGTCGCATCTCCAGCTACAGGATTATCTGGTCACAGATTCCCCCCTACTGTTTATCCTCAGAACTACAACTCTCACTACGTGGACATCACCCACTCCATTGCTTTATTGCGGGATGCACATGAAGAGAACCCAGAAAGCATCCTGGATGACCATGTTCAGCGGGTCATGAAGACTCCAGGCTGCATGTCTCCCAGAGCAGGTTGGCGATCCCCCAGGTCATGCTCTCCTGACAGGTTACCTTCAGGTAAGGTGGCAGGACTTGGAAAGTATTTGCCATCAAGCCATAGTAAACATCCATCAAGGCATCCAGGCCTGAAGGGAGAATCTGGCCACCTCCACCACCACCAACACAAACATGTGCATCACAACCACCATGCAGGGAGTGGGAAACCCAGGGAACAGGTAGATACAGAGGCTACGATGTGCGTCCAGTCTCGTAGTTCAGCTGATGGAATGGGCTCCAATTCATGGGAACATCCAAGGTCAGCTACTGTTATCAAATAACTACAATAATGTATACAGCATTGGCAACTATTTTATTGTCCCTTTTTTTGCAGTATCAAAAGTAAAAAAGAATACAGGAAATTTGAGTCTGCACGGACTTATGACACACTGGGATCTGGAGAGGGGATAGAGAAAAACCAGAAAATCCTTTTGTGGCTTATGGAGGGGGAGAAGGAAATGGTTCAGCATAAAAAGAGCCCTTACGGGTAAGTGGTGAAAGTGGCAAAAATTAATCTAAAATTTGAACTATTACGCAAAATAAAGAAGATACAGTAAATAAACAGGAAGACACCCCCTGCCCTTTAAGACCCTCACACCGGCTGAGGAACATCTCCCAAAATACCCAATAGGTTATCTACACAAAGGTTCTTTAACATTTGTTGCAGTGTGAAGGGTCAAGAAAACAAACCACAAGGTCCTAGAGAAATTGGGCCAGGATTTGGAAATCCTGAGTCCACTTTACAGCCATGGGGTTCTGGGGAGGAGAATAGAGACTTCGGAGACTCCTAAAGAAAACTCTCAAGGGATTCATACATTTCTAGCAAACTTACATCTGTCCATCCCTCCGTCCCTCCATCCATCAATGTGCAATTTCAGGTGTACCACTGGGTCCAAGAAGATTACCGGCCCCGAGCCTTTCCATCACAGCTCAGTGGAGAGATATTCCTCGGTGTACCCGTGTGTCAGTGGCACTCAGCTGAGGAACAATGTGCAACCATCACATCCTTTCATCCAGGATCCTACCATGCCACCTAACCCAGCTCCCAGCCCACTTATCCAGTTGGAGGAGGTTTGCCGGCGGCTTGAGGAGCAAACAATGAAGTCACGGGTTCTACAGACAAAGCAAAAGTAAGACAAAGATTTGTGGTGTTAGTAGAAGTGTCTTTATTCTTTTGTGCGTGCTGTAGTCTGTATCAGCATCTAAGTGAAGATTACTCTCTTTTTACGCACTCAGGTACGTAATGGAGGTGATTCAACGGGGCCGCTCCACTGTTAGGCCTAAAGTGTTCCCTTCTCTCAACGTGGTGCCTGCCGTCTCTGACAGCGAGCCCTCGGAGCCTGAGTATGTCCACTGTGTTTACCAGTAACTGTCGGTTCTTGACTAACACAATAATCTTTTAGGTCTCCAACACAGATTGAAATGATCAATCTCATTATTAAAAATTAGGGGGAAAAAATTGTTAAATAAATTAACAACTCATCAACACTGATAAAGCAACAGACAGGTGCAAAACTCTAGTGTCTTAAGTGCTGACAGCAAAGCACATGATATTTTAATGAGGCTTCAAGTCTTTATGGGGATGTAGCTCAGTGGTAGAGCGCGTGCTTTGCATGTATGAGGTCCCGGGTTCAATCCCTGGCATCTCCAGCTTTTATCTTCGTCCTGGGTCCAAGAGGTTTTACTTAAAAAGAGTTTGATGAGTTTCCAGTTCATGGGTAATACACAAAAACGAAATCTTCAGCCAGCTTTTTCTCTACTGTGCGCTGAAAAACCTGGGTAATTAAACTCCATTGTTCAAAAAACACAATCTAAGTTACTTGGCAAAACAGAGACTGTTTACTGAACAGTCTCGTGATGGCAATGATTTGACAAAAAAGCCTCAGACTTGTATTTTTTACCAAATAAAATACACAAATTTTAAACAAATTGTAGTTCCACAAACAGATTTTTAATTTTTAAACACATTTTCTCATCTAACTTTTTTAGTGATTTAAACAGGAATTTAATTACATTTGTCAATTGCTTGCAATTCAAATGTTATTCACATGTTAATGAACACTTTATTTATCCCATCATGTAAATTGTGGACCAGTGTTTCCCAACCAAGGACTGGTCTGTAGTTGGCCATCAGTTTGACATCCGTATGTACCATCAACTAAAGGAAAATAGACATAATAGATATACAGTGTAGTTAAAATGCACAATTTTTTTAACTTAAAGCACATTTCAGACACGTTTAAAAACAAAGATGAATGCATTTTAAAATTTTAAAATGTTTTTTGTTGGACTGTGATCTCAAAAGTGCACTCAGCAGATGGGGGAGGAGAGTGGTTGTGTGTGAGAGGCTGATAAAAGGGAACTGGAGTGGCACTGCAGGTCTCTTTGTGAAGAGACCTGCTGTACGGAGACCTGATTTCTGTCTATATCTAATATAGCATGGATCTTTTTACAAAAGCCTTGACTGTGGCGTCATTTCTAACAAGGACATGTCAAGGACATACTTGACAAATGAGGCAGGGAAAGACAAAGGATGCTTTTCTGAACAAACACAATGTTTCTGAGGGAATATATTTGATGTCAGACTATAGTGTCTATCATGAAATAGACACCATACATGGGAATTAAGCATAAATATATGTTGAAATTGAGATTTAAAAACATGTTTTATTAATTTCTGTATACTTTCTGAAAAAAAAATCATTAAAAAGCATTAAGGATTTTAGGAATGCCATCAACTACAGTCAGTAGAGGGCAGTAGTGTTTGGGTTCTTACTATATCATCAGACCACTGCGGTCTAATGAAAGGAAAGGGCTGATCGTGTCTCTTCACAATCAATCTGACATTTTGACCGAATGTATATGCAAATATCAATGGCGTTACCTTATCTAATGAAATATTAAATTGGTACTTTTGTTAACACTTTTATCAATCATATTATTGTAAAACCACAGCCCATGCCTCTTAATCATAGTCACAATTATCAATAAAATAGAAAAAACTAAATTAGTGTAAACTACAACTAAAAAAAAGCATCACCATCACAAATTTGAACAATAATAACGTAAAGGACACAACCGTAGCAGTAACTATTATAATAACAACAAACAGTGAAACGCCTACGTTGTTTTTCCATCTTCCACTGCTACCACTATACCCCTTCCATGTGACTACACTTGTACAGTCCTAAGGATATGTTTGTAGCACCATATTCCTTGTAGGCTCGGACGTCAACGCCCTCTGAAACAGCTGGTTCTGGCAGGGTTCTAAAGCTTAGACTACAGTTTCCTCCTCCTCTCCTTTTGTTTACCATAGTTCTAAGACAGTCTCCCGCTGGGGGCAATAAATTACACTATAGCGACTCAACAGTACCTGCACTGCGGGTAAAATTGAATGGCTATTTTGACAGCAGGCATTCTCGGTAGCATCATTTATATCTTTTCTGTATGTTTTTTTTTAGTTTAGTTTAAAGGGGACAATGCAATTTAAATTGCATTGTCCCCTTTAAATATACTCATCATGTGATTTATTAATAAAACACATGATTGCACATGGTTAAAATAGCCCGAATAGTAATAGTTTTCAACTGTAGTCCCCAACTACAGAATTAGTAGAAAAATATAAAAAATAAATAAAATATATATATTGTATTAAACTATCAATATATTTAGGAAAAATCAGGAAGGTGTAAGTTATCATATGACAAAGTCATTGTCTCTCTAATTTTTAAAACTGTCAAAATGACCTCTGTGGACGTTCTAGTGTTCAGCAGTGAAAGTCAGTAATTGAATCAACAAAACGATCATGAAGTCATGAACATTATGCAAGATGAACCAAAAAAAAAAAAAAAAAAGCATCTCGTGACCCACGTGAGAACAGCAACCTGGGCTTTGGGTAACAATGTGCTGATAAAATATGTCATAATGCATCAGCT
>JAFBJS010001466.1:82733-94794 GCA_016785265.1 Paraplagusia blochii | reverse complement strand
GAGTAGTTTGGGTTTGATACATGACTGTTACGTGCCATTTATCTTAGCTTACACGAGCGCTCCATCTCTCTGCTCTTGACTCGGCCCTGTGTCCAATTTTAGGGGAAATTGTGGCCCACAGGTCAAAAAGTTTGCCCACCCCTGCTCTACAATTATTGGTTGATCGTGATCTACCTTGTTCCATGTATGGGGGGATGTAAACATCAGGACGTCAGTACATTATCTTATATCATACTCTGTGGAGGAGTATCCTTTGAAGTACACCATATGTGGCAGTGCTCAATAGCTTTGGCTTTTTTGATTTAATTACATTCGTTTAATGTTAATAACTATTGGCTAAAAAAAATCTGTATGTTCTATATATTTATAACATTGGGTTGCGAGTCAATGTCTCTGTCCCCAGTCCGGGTGGTTGGCTTTCAGTGGGCTCATCCCCCGGGAGTAAATCAGATGCTGTGCAGTGTGATTTGGGCGGCAGTTGTGGAGACTGTTGACCTCACATTCTAGTAACAGATGAGCAGGTGAAAATGGATGGTTAAACGTTAACTATTGTTGACTGGGAGTTACCCTGATCGTTGTACATTACTGCACTCAATTTTTTTTACCACTTGACCCTGGCAGGAGGTGGTGTAACATCTAGTTCACACACTCATCCCCTTCTTCCTCCCTGTTCTGCCACATATTTTCTGTACACATGTGTTTGGTATGAGAGGCATCCAGGTCATAAATATTGTTGGCGTAAGATATAGCTGCTTTGTAATGATAATTACAAACAGTGATCATTGTAAACAGTTTATATTAGTACATTTATGAGTGCAAGCAGGCATATATGTCTGTATGTATTTATATATATTTATATATATATAAATATATATATATATGTATTTGTGTATGTATGTTTGTATGTCCTTTCATTTCGTGATCATTGTAAATGGTATAAGTACATGTATGAGTGCATGCAGGCCTATACGTATGTCTGTATATATATATATATGTATATATATATATATATATGTTTGTTTGTATATATGTATGTATGTATGTATGCATATATATAAAATACATGTTTGTACTTATATATGTACATGTTTATATATATGTGTATGTATGAATGTATACATGTGTGCATGTATATGTACTGTATGTATATTATATATATGTATGTATGCATGTGTATGCATGCAATTATACAGTCAGTGTGTATTGTAAAGTGCATCCAGTATTGTCAATGAAGATTTATAGTCATCCATGTCAAAGAATTTCATTGAGCAACTGGACATAAATGTTTTTTTTTTTTTTTTCACAAAAGTTTCAGCCCCTCATTCATCTCATCTAATCTGAGGAAGCCGCTTCATGAGCAATGAAGGGTTATCTAAAAAAAAAACGATATGTCCAGTTGCTAAACAAAACTCTTTAACCCTGCAGCCCTATATATATTATATATATGATAAAGCATATATTTTCAAAAGCTAACCTGGTTAGACACAATAACCACTGATTCTTGGTACATGGCAAGAACACAACCCTCAGAATAACACATATCACAAATTTAAACAAATACCTAATTCCATGCATTTCTAATGATCATAACCAAGAAATCCTAAGAATATTTAAGTAATTTAACCTTATCCTTTAAACTGTTTCCTTGTATTAAACAAAATATGTAGTAATGTCAATAAATGCATAACTCTTTTAACCCCCCAAAAAAAACATTTGATGTGATTATACGTAAACTGTAATACTCTTCAGTTGAAACATGGATAAGCTGCTGAGTCTTGCAAAGGCATTCTGTGCTGAGCGGTGAAGTCAGGCTGAGTCACTCATCAAGTCTGCCGCTGAAAGGGCAAATTCAGCGCCACTGTCGCCTCCCTGGGCTCGGCTATCGGCCTGTTCAACATTTCGCACTCATTCTGCCGTACGTTCTCCTCGTTCATGTGCGACACCTCCGTGGAGCCCGCTTCAAATCCAGGCACGGTGTTGGCCACTTGGACCACGTGAACCTTGTTTCTGCCGTTTTTGCTCAGGATGCAGCTGAAGACTTTCTTAAAACCCTTGCGAAAGTGCTTGGACACGAGTGCGTAGACGATGGGGTTGACGCAGGAGTTGGCGTATGCCATGCAGTGAGAGAGCAGCCTGAAGGCGTACGTGGTCTGATTGAAAGGAAAATCTCCGTAAAGGTAGCAGAGGATCACCACGTGGTACGGCAGCCAGCAGATACAAAACAGAACCGTAACAATGATTATCATTTTGGTGACTTTGCGCTTGGCCCTCTTGGATTCCGAAATGCCATCTAGTGGGTCGACGGCTGTCCACAGGTACTTGATGGTTCGAGTGTACGACAGACTCACGATAAGCACAGGGATGACATAACCGAACAGGAAGGTACATGTGTCTAGAACTTTACGGTTTTGCTCCTCCCAACCTGGGATGCAAACGGTGCTGTTAGCATAGTCGATTAGGTCGTAGTAGCTGAGATATGGACCGGCGAAGACCAGAGAAAGGCCCCAGATGACCACCATGGCTACGACTGCGTTGCACGGAGTACGTAGCTCCCTGGAGCGGAGTGGGTAACGGATGGCCAGATATCTGAACAAAACAAAAGAGATAGTAGCATAACACATAAAACAACTTATTGTATTATTACAAAATAACATCTGCTGACTGATATTAGCAGCCTGATATCTACACAATCATATTATATCGGCAAAAGTTGTTGCTAACAGAATAACAGAAACCCTAAAAGGCCTGATAATAATAATTTGAGCAAAAATGGCTGTATATGTATGTAAGAGGCACTAGATGGCAGCATTGCAGCTAATTCTATTAATCAATTATTTAATGTATAAATAAATATTGCCATGAGCAGGACGTAGTAATTCAGGGTGTTAGACAGGTAAGAAACTTCCGTTCCCTCGGGGGGCATGCCAAAAAGTGATTAACAAAAACTGCTTTAACCTATTAGCTAAAGCTGGGTGTACACTTTGCAATTATTTTCCAATTGCATTGTCCTTATGCTTCTCGCACTGTACGATAGCAGGGTGCGATTGGACTGATCAAACATGACTCCTGTAATGTTATGTAATATAATTAAAGACCAGGCGGAAGGAGATACATGGATGCTCACAGTTTCTCTCTAAGACATGATGAGAATAACGCTCAGCAATGTATGGACTAGGAAACGTCTTGACAGATGTGGTCCATCTGGTCTCCCATGCTGCTCTGTGTTTGTCTGTTTGTGCGATTGTGAGGTGATAATCACTTGTTGTACCCAGGGGCGTAGCCAGACCCCTTAAAATGGGTGGGACCTGAAAAAATTAGGGAGGGCCAACCCGAAAGTATTATAGCCAATTTATATCAGTCCTTTCATTGCCTGACTGACAAGTGGGTGGGCCCAGGCCCACCCTGGCCCACCCGTGGCTAAGCCTATGGTTGTACCCCACCCGATGTGATATGCACAACTGAACCAGAATACATGTATAGACATGATCCGCAATCATTAAGTATTAGTGGAAAAAAAAAAATAAATCGTCCTATGCTCTGGCCAAGAGGCAATGTCTCTGCCATTGGCGTGAAACTCCAGGGTTCACCTCCTGGTCAAGTTTGAATCCCACTTAGGGCGGATGACATCCAGTGGACTCACCCCCTGCAGGTAGGTGCAGTGCAGTGCAGTAACGATTTGTCATGGAAACTGTTGCCCCCAGCGACACAGCAAGGAATAAGCCAATGAAATAGTAGGATTGGCAAAACATTAATATTGAACATCCAGGTTTAAATATGGGCAACAATAATTTAATAACAATTGGTTATGATCTAGTACAACTCCCTTATAAAACTACCCCAATTTACTCATGGTACAAGTAATTCTACTTATGTCATAAGTAAATTGGCCATGGCATGGGATTGTTTCCAGTCCCTGAAGCCATACTCACAGTGTTAAAGCGGCAAATGAAGAAAATGAAGGATTTCTGTAGCTGTGTTGACTGTATGAATACAGCCTACAACGCTGAGGCTTAAAGTATAATAAGGAGCTCCACAGGGAAATATGCTGCGGCTGAAACAAAAAAGACAAAACAATTCCATGAAGACACGGCTTGAGGACTGTGCGGCACCGGGGGGATTAGGGAGTTCAACTAACAGGTCTTACAGCGATACAATCAAAAGGCTTTTCTTATTTATGTCTTTAGTCTGCTTGGTTAAAAAAAAGGTGAAAAAAAATATTAAAAATTGAGTCATAGGCACAGAACAAACTCTGTGAGTATGGAAGAAACCACGCTCTCATTTGCACATGATGCTACGTTGTATTTTCCTCATTCACACCCCAGCTCTCCACAGACAAAGACATAATAACCTTCCTGCTCTTTCAAAACACATGCTGGAATGGAGCCACAGTACAGCATGTTCGCCTGCAATTTTGTAGATTTTTTTTTTTATTATTATTTAAGCAAAAAACATGATGCCTGAGTTTTTTGTTTGTTCTGAAATGGGCTTCACTGAAGGACAAAGCAAGAGAGTGTATTATTTTTCCAGTACATTCTCATGTCGATGACATAGTCCTGCATCATTTCATACTTTATACTGCGTGCAATTTCTATTTTATGCTCGCAGTTTGTTTGTTTCATTTTATGTCGACGTGAAAATATCTAAGGGAATTCTATCAATCGCAAATGTAAATGTTTTCTACCAGGACGGTGCCCCGATGCATTATGGGGATTGCGCTTGCGTTGTAAAAAATAAATAACACTGTCGTTGACAACGCAGTTCTATTCCTCAAGGTCAGGGGTATTGTTTATGATGAAAGAAGGGCAGATGCCGTTGGTCCTTCCTACACGCAGTTGTCCCAATCTGTCCTTGTTGATTTCTTTGAACATCTCCTTTATTGTCACAGGGTACGCCGAGATCCAGGCATGCACGTAACATGTCGTTAAAAATGACAAAGGCTTTATATATGTGGCAAATATGTTTTAAAATTGGAAAAATATGTTTTAAACTGGGGCAGAATAAAATAAAAATAACAGGGTCATCAGATATTATTCCTGATAAAAAGCCAATAAAAGAAAAAAAAACATTTTTCTTAGGTAATACGCTACATTATGCTTCATTCATTCAATTTGTCAATCACTCTCCCATAACCCCAACATAAACCACTAATGGTGAAGTAAAGCCAGTGTAGACTGTATTTGATTTAAGCTTATTTTACCACAAGTTTTCAGTCATGTGACAATTGGTGATCATGCCTGATTGGCTACTAGTAGCAATCACCTCACGCTTACCTTCAGACTACGTCATGAACAATCGTACGATATTAAAAACCTTGTTTTTTACCCAAATATATGTGTGAATATTATAGTAAATACAACTAAATAAAATTAAAGACCAATAATTTTAGTATATAATAATACTCTAAACCATAGGTGTCAAACTCTGGCCCGGGGGCCAAATCTGGCCCACAGTGTAATATTTTTGGCCCGCAAGACAAAATCAAATATTTACTATAGTTGGCTCACCAGTATGTAGACCTTACATACTCTCACAATTTATTATATTAATAATGCATGTTTTTTTGTTGTAGTGCAAACATTTTGTTCTGTAAAGAAAGATTTACATTGAAAAGGATCTGAAAAGACAAAGAGACCGAATACGAAACAATTACCAATGATGTGTGATTTTTTTCTACTACAATTTCTCAAGTGTTCGAAATAATAAGCTTCAGCTTTATCAGATTCAGTGTATCTACATGAAAAAACACTGGCAATTCTTGCCCGCTGGGAAATTGAGTTTGACAACCCTGCTCTAAACCAAAAATGCTTTTCTTGCGACTTATAATGTTGCATGGTTTTGTTGATTGCTTCGTAGTCTGGTTGATACGTGGCGAGTTTCAGCTTCATGCTGGCGTTAAGGCTTCCATCTGTTAAACGTGAACACAGGTTGCTCTTGATGTTTTCCGGGTGTGAGAAAGACTGCTTGCTCACATATATAGAGCCAAACATGGTGAATACGGCAAGACTGACTCGCTTCAGGATATTTCGATGCAAATGTGACGTGGCATGCGTCGAAGTATCATTTCGTATTTGACCCTTCATCGATTAAATTTTATGATTGCAGAATAGACACACTTCAGAACCTGATCTCTCCACAAAAGCAATTTCCTCCATCCAATCCTGCTAAAATGTACGGCACTCGTCACTTTCCTTTTTTTTTTTTTCTTTTCGCCATCCTTTTGCTTGAAAGGGTTCACTCTGTACAAATGAGCTGATCAAAATTGAGGGCAATAGGCTGTTGCATACAATCCAATAAAATTAGAGTTTCACACTGGAGTACAGAAAGGATTGTCTCTCTCTCCGCTGTGTACATAGCGAAAATGTTTTAGCTTTTCTTAAAAGAAAGGACGTCTGATTCAGCTGAGAGTCAGATGCAGTCATCATCTGGCTCGCGGGCCATGCGTTCACAACCCGTGTCATAGTGTCTCAGAGAGCAGCTGAGAGCATCCGCATATCCCTCATTATCGGCTTGATTTTCTTCTACATTGTCTTTAAACACAGTATATTACAATGCATATGTCAGATGCTTTTATCCCAAGCAGTTCTGGCTGCAGGAGTCAGGTGTGTTGTGTATGGATATTCAGTCGCTATGATTTTTAAGAACAAGTGATTCATCATTTTGCAGTACATTTTATTTTATTTTTTTCAGATAAAAAACTATACTATAGAAATAGTCTTTCTCTATATTTATTTTATCTGAATCAAAAAAATCAATTAAAAAAGACCTTCAGCATAAAATCATCACTTTGGATGATTTTTTTTAATTAAATATGTAAATTATTTAAATATGTAAAATATTAAATGTCACAACTTTGCTATCACTAATGAATGTAGACATGATTTTCAATGTTACACTCTACCTCCTTATTACCCTTTCTTTACAGCTTAACCACAGAGGTGATTAACATGTTAATAATAGTGTTTTATTTCCTTTAGTGGCATCTTTTCTATATCGCTGCAATAAACCGTCAAAGCCCGACACAGGAATTGAAGTAGGACGTCAATTTCTATTAGCCTAACTGAAAGCAGAGAATTAATTGGTTTACTCAGGTCTGTCGGTCCAGTGTAGTGACAGCAGGAATAAGCTATAAATCCATGTGTTAAACCAGTTTGACTCTGTTCCACTTTAAGGCAAAAGAGCCTTCATGGCAACAGCTGAGAAAATACAATAAATTCTCTTCAGTGCAAACACACCCACAGTGGGCAGAGGCCATGGACGTGGGCTCCGTCCATATTGACTGAGCCGGTGACAAATATAATAATGGCACAGGGTTCATTCTGCATAGGATATTGCTTGATGGTTTCCCTGTCGTAGGATGTTCAATTATAGCCTGAAATACTTACTAATTTCCTTGTTTTGTTCTGCTAATACTGTCATGTATCGATCCTCTCCACTGAGGTTTCTTCCTTTTTTTTCCCTTTCTGGGTTTATGGGAGTTGTTCCTCAGCCGGTGTGAGGGTCTATAAGGGCAGGGACCATCTCTATATATTCTTTTTTATTCTTGTTTTTATGCATGCTTGTTTGTAAAGTGCCTTGAGATAACAGTTGTTATGATCTGGCACTATAAACAAATTGAAGTTGAAGTTTATCACTGAAATGGGGCATTGGGTGGGGCAGTGGTGGCCCTAGGGGTTAATGAACCAGACAGGGTGATGGGTTCACTTTGGTGATGGGTTAAATCAGTGCTTCTCAGTCTTGTTCTGTTACGCCCCCCCCCTAGCAAGAAGAAAACAATTCGCCCCCCCTGCCCACCACCCACTCTCCGCCGCAACTATAAATATCAGCATTTGTCTATAAAATAGTTCTAGGTACACCTCTGCATAACATTGTATCCTAGTTATCTACCTTTAAGGTGAGACTAAAAACCCATTTATTTAATGTCGCCTATGGGAACTTTTTGAATGTTTAACGCTAATCCTGTAGTTTACACCAAGCTGCTATAGATTTTTAAATGCTGGGGTAGGGGGCCCTCACATCATGCATTTAGAATGAGCGCATAGTCTGAGCACCCCTCCTCCTCGCCCCCCTCCTCCTCGTCCCTGTCTCACTCTCTACTCCACTCTCTCCCCCAATCTATTGAAATCTGTTTAAACTACCGTTTTTGTTTGTTTCTCTTTTTTATTCCTGTTGCTGATGGATGGGTCGATGCCAGAACTAGGATAACCAAGACTAGGAGGATCAGCAGTTGGATGACCGGATATACACCTACTGACATAACGGCTACTGGAAGACTACATTTAAAAATTTTGACCAATTTGTTGTATCTTTTGTATTTGTGTTATTTTATTGTATTTTATGTTCTGGTAACATCCATTGCACTGTCTGACCGCCCAGAGAGTGGATCCCTCTCCTGTGGTTCTCCCTAAGGTTTCTACCGTTTTTTTCCCTGTTATAAGGATTTTTTCCTCGGTAGTTTTTCCTTACCCGGGCTGAGGGTCTAAGGACAGAGGATGTTACCAACCCTGTAAAGCCCTATGTGACAAACTTGTTTTGTAAATGTGGGCTATATAAATAAAAATTGATTGATTGATTGATAGTTAACATAAAGAAAACAAAAAAAGAGATATAGTACGGCGGAAAAAAAGAAATGTTCCCCAGGGTCAGCATCGCACCGCGCCCCCCCAGGTGGGCCCGCCCCACACTTTGAGAAGCACTGGGTTAAATGCAGAGATGACATTTCGTTGCATGCGGTGGTGTGAATTACGTCACATTGACGAGGAGTTTGCTCAAGGACAAAAAAAATTGTTTTTAGTTTAATACGCTGAAATGCTTCAAAAGCAAATTCCTTGAAGACCACTGTCATCAGTCCCTTCAGGGAAAGGACAGCTTAACACAAGGAAAATGAAGGAGAAAATAATCGATTCAAGGCCTTACCATCATCCTCCACTCCACAACGGGACAATAGAACAAGTCACTGAGTTCAAGTTCTTGTGCGTCAGTGTGAGTGAGAGATTGTTCTGGAGCTCAAATACAGCCTTGGTGATCGAGAAATGGTTATATATCCTGAGGATGCTGAAGGACCTTCTTGTTAAATTCGATTATTGTGCTGTACGGAGCCCTCTTACATATTGCGTGTCGGTGTGGTTTTCAGGTTGCGCAAAAAGGGTCTTGACAGAGGGTGGTGAAGGCCGCAGGCAAGATCATTGGGCCCACTCTTTTATCCCTCGCCTCGGTTTTCAACTCCAGCTGCTTTTGCCACCAAAAATCAATCATCAAGGACCACTCACACCCAGCATATCACCCTTTTCCAGCTCCGACCCTCTGGGGGGCGATACTGGTCAATGAGAACTAAAACCTCCACATTCTTAAACAGCTTTTTCCCCCAAACGATAAGACTATTAAACAGTGACTGACTATTTATATGAAGTTTAGGTTGTGCGTTATGTGTTAAATGTTATATTCTGCTGCGACAGCACCCTGTAAGACCTGCCCCAGGTCCAATCTATACCACATCTCTGTTTACTGTGAAAAGGTGTGATGGAGTCGAAATCCAATTTCCCCTTGGGGACAATAAAGGGTTTCTATCTATCTATGCATTTATGTTGTACGTGGTCACGTGAGAGCTCCATAGCAATTTTGTTGTATATCGTACAGTCTATTCTATTTTCCTCTGTGGATAAATAACTAAAAACAACAGTTCCATCCCTCAAAGTACTCTAATAAAAGTACTCTAATATTTAATTTAATTAAATTGCTATTTACAAATTAAATAAACTTTAATGTAATCATACAATTATAAATTACATAGATAAACCTAATTATTGTAATGTAAAAAAATATTAATTGAGAAACAATTTTATATTAACGCAACCGTGCGTTTAGAAATAGAGAGAGAGAATGTAAAAGAGAGAAAGAAAGAAAGTGATAGGTTTGTTAAATTTTTTTATTACTATGTTTGGAAAGAAATTTCATGTCATGCCCAAGCCTTGGAGCTCTATCAGAACCTGCGGTTGATTAATCAGACAGAGCACTTCCAGTGGAGGAGATGTTCGAGTTTCCTCCTCTGAAAGCACACTATCAGAACCTGTGCTCTGATGAATCGGGAACAGCGCTTTCAGAGGAGGATCCGTCTGAGTCTTGTCCTCCAGAAGAGCTACATTAGAACCTGTGCTGTGATACATTGGAGCCATTTTTTTCGTCGTCTAATACTATACTATATACTAACGCTAATGCAACGGTTCTGATAGAGTATTTACGTAGTCTTTATGAGACAGACACTGTCAGCTGATCTGGGATCAGTCGATGAGTAACCATTTGTTACCCAGCCCTTTCATGTTGCTTTTTTTTAAAATGGCAGAAAATTGCTTGCTTTTACTTCAGAATAATTGTTGGTCGGATAGCCCGTAGGTGGGGATCACACTGTACATCAAAGGTGTCAAACATAGGGGCCGTGGACTAAATCTTGGCAGTTTTCTTTGAGTCTTTTGTCATTTTTTTTTTTTTTTTCACCACAAAGGGGAAAACACATATGTTATGATCACATGACTTTTTTTTCTCAAATCATAGAAAAAGGCGAACGGTGAATCACTGACCTGTCGACTGAGACGGCGGCCAGCGTGAAGCTGCTGGCGTACATGGTGAGATTGATAAAGAAGTGCACCACTTTGCACATAAAGGAGCCAAACACCCAACCCTCCAGGGAGTAGATGGTCGCTTGGAATGGGACGCAGAAGATGATGAAGAAGAAGTCGGCTACGCTCAGATTGAGGATGAAGAGGTTGGTGGTGTTGTATCCCAACTGGCCGCTCCGCAACAATACAGCCAGTACCAGGCTGTTGCCAATGGTCCCCAGCAGGAAGATGAGCGAGAAGACCACGGACACAATCACACTGGTGGGGTTCAGCTGGTAGCTGTCAGATACATTGTTCTGACCCACAGTCCTGCTTAAGTCCTCAAAGTCGGCCATTTTGGAATTTCTAAGAAAAAAAAAAAATAAGACAAAGCTTAAACACAAATTCTCACTATTATTTCATTATGATTTTTTTTTCATAACTGCTTTCACTGTGATTCTTAAAAACTGAGGGGGTTTTATTCAACAAGACATTTGTAATGTTTCAAAATCTTGAAACATTAATTGAGAAAAACGAGTCAAAAAGGCTGAAAAAAAAAAAAAAAAAAAAAGAAATACTAGCCAAGATAGATACGTTCGGTAAAGTTGCTCAATCATATTAAACGTCATTTAGAAAATCTCTAAAAGTATACTTAAAAAGTTAATATACCATGGACCAGACAGCTGTTTTTGTAGACCTGTCTGTTTGAAAAGCCATTGAATTTTCAATATAAAAGAACGTTTAGAATTTCTAGTCTGAATGACTTGAATTTTTTTAATCACTTGCATGTTGTACTTTACAGGAAAAAGGTAGTCAATTATTCTTACTTTCTGTATAATCATTTTTATTGCCAGAAGAGGTAACTGAATAAACTTTCAGAGTATTGTCACCAAAGGGTTGCTGAGAGTTACATTAAATAAATAAGAAAAATTGAACGATTTTTCTTGTGTCGTAGCTTGTCACTAAGGCAGAATGGCGGATCTTGAAAACAGACCATCTGAGAACCAGTAGTTTAAAACACACAAATTTGCGGAACCTTAATCCCTGCTACTCTTGTTTTGTGATCTCCTGCCCTGAAGTTTCAAAATGTAGGCAAGCCTGCCTTGCAAGCAAATAGCTGAGAGCACGGGGTTTGATTCCCAGAGGACACTGTGAAGAGTCTCAAAAAGAATAAATGCATGAGCACTGATCCACCGCTGTATTTTGAGGAATTAACACATGCACTTTCTCAATAAATGCACAAGCACGCACCCACGGATGTGTTTTGAGGAATTCACAACACAACAACAACAACTCCACAAACAATGATTCATAAATACATTTGTGATACCCTCAGAATACATCCTGCCAGGTGCTCTAATCATAGCACTGCACTGACCCACATAACTTCCAGTGGGCTCACCATGCACAGGAAGGCTGACAGTATGGAGCAGTGTGATTTGGGTGACAATCATGGAGAGTGGAGATGAATT
>JAFBJS010001466.1:49887-82654 GCA_016785265.1 Paraplagusia blochii | reverse complement strand
CTCATGGTGTGTGTGTGTGTGTGTGTCCCTCTGCTGTTTATCTTGTTGTGTGTATGGGTGTGTACTTGTGTGCATCGTCCTGGAAAAAAAGTTTAAAAAAAAATAGCGGTGGTGCTCGGTGGCAGCGCTTTAAATGGAAAGAGGCTGGTTTGTGGTTTTCACTCCTGCATGGGGACACCACGTGAACGTTGCTGCCCAGATGTGTATAAGAGACAGGTCCACGCTCGTGCATTTATTCCGAAAGTGCATTCGTGAGTTGCAGCTTGTTGCTAACACTTTTTCTAAAGAGGGCTGCAGTGGAGGTGTTAAGGAAGTGGACGTACGCCCACAAGGGTTAGGGTTTGAATCCACCCGCTGACAGGTGCTCTAATCATAGCACTGCACTGACCCACATAACTTCCAGTGGGCTCACCACGCACAGGAAGACTGACAGTATGGAGCAGTGTGATTTGGGTGACAAGTGGAGATGAATTAATGAACCATAGATTTAGCCAAAAACCCAGCAGTCATAGAATAGAATTTGCTGAAAAATGAATTGTAACTACTGTCTGTAACGGGTGTGTTTAGGACCCAAATGCAGCACAAATCTCCGGCAGGTAGATTGGAAAATAGTTTATTGTCCAAACGGAGAAAACCAACGGGTTGCAGGTAATTCTTTTCCAGCAGATCAGAGAAGCCAACACACAGAAGGGAAAACAGCGAGTCGGGAACAGAGAGATTGGGAAGTCGTAACAATACAAACTTGTAGTCAGGAACAGAAGGATGGCAAGTTTACCGGGGAGGCGACGAGACGGGATGGTCAGGAACAGGCAGTCCGAGAAACGCTGGAAAGTCAGGCATAAATGCAAATAACAATCTAGCAATGTGGAAGTGGAGAGCAGAGGCTCATATACAGCCCTGATTGCAGATGAGGTGCAGCTGAGGGGAGCAGAGTGAACAGAGTGGGAGTGGCCAGCAGGCAGGTGAGTAGGAGGAGGGGCAGGTGGAAAAGTACTGAGAGACAAGAAAAAGAGAGCAGACCATGACACTGTCACACCAACACGTATAAGCTTCGACATAAACTTCAATCAATTTATGGTTAAAAAAACCATAAAGCACACCTCAATAAAAGCACACCTGATCATAGGGCGTGGGTTTTATATACAATCCACGCCCACACTTCCCCCTTTAAAGTTCTCATGGTGTCCTCTACTACGTCCGCCTTACAGCAACAACACACACCAGCATATAAGTGTGCTATTTAAAAATAAAGCGGGAGCCAAACAACGCCCACACTTCTCCCTTTAACGTTCTCACGATGTTCTCTACTAGCTTCAGCCTTACAACAACACACCTTTATGTGTGCCTTATAGTCGTGAAAATATGATAATCATTTGATGTTCGGATTAGGATTAGGAAGGGAAAAAAAGTGTTGGGAAAATTGGAAACTATTACATCTAACTTTAAATGAATCCCTTGTTGAGCCATATTTCAAATACTAATGTTGAGAATTGGATCGCTCTTATTAGCTGGTGTTTAGTGGCCTTTGGTTACACGTTGACATTTTTCCGAGGCGTTGTGACATTACAAGAGTTTAAGTTTATTTATTTATAGAGCGCATTTCATACAAGCATGTAGCTCAATGTGCTTGAACAGAGAACGTTTTCAGCACAGAGAGTCTGCAACGCTGACAATCAAGAGGCTTTTGATGAAATTATTATTGTATAGTCGCAGTATTTCTCTGTTAGGTGCATTTACAATTATTTTAAAAGGGATAAACAGCAGATCAATAACTTCTAGTATGCCATGCTTGTTCGATTGTTTTTTTTTGCTTTTAGGCAAAAAGATAACAAAGCAATATCATCTCGTCTTATCATCTAATTTGTGCAATGCTTTATTCCACCTTCTGACTTGATCAAGTTCAATAAATAGGTGCAGTAGCTGAGTCATGTTGGAAGATTTTTTTGTTGGTTTTGTTATATTCCAGTTGCATCAATCAGCAAATCTGCAAAATGTTTTTTAACATTTTTTTTCTTCTTGTTCAGTAACCTTGAGCTTTCTCATTTTTCATGGCAAGACATTGTTTACAAAATTTGCTTTCAAAAATTCAAGAAAATCCACAAACTTTTAGGTCGATCATGACACTGTAGTTTGTTCAAGTTGCAACGTTTGTTCACCAATTAGCCTTCAACTCATTAGCTTACCTCCTTTAATAAAACTGATAATTTTCTTTAATTCCTGTGAGTAGAACAGCAGTGTTTTCAACAGAACAGGTCAAGATTGCACATGAGTAGACAAAAACAGAAAATAAAGTGTGCCTCCTGCATCATGATGGGCTCCACCCACATGCTGTTTGCCATACATCAGAACATCAGAACGAGAACCACCGAAATGAGGAGCAGCCTCATACCAGAAGCCGTGAGACTGATGAACTCTCCCTCACCCTTCCAACCCACACATCAAACCTCTCCAATTTTGCACATGCCCCTGCACAGGTTCACACGAGTGCTGCTATTTTGCACAACTCTCTTCTTTGCACCACTGCTGCCGACGTTTATCCAACCCACCCCGCACAATCGACACTTCATTTCACTCCTTTGCACTCCTCAATGTACAGAAACGGACTGTCGGAATGTCCGTTTCTACCACTGTCACATTTACTCTTCTTTGCACTGTCACCTTGAGCCTGATCTGGGACCAGGGTAACTAATTTCATTCAGCCCATGTCCAATATGTGTTGAAGGAGTCCTTGAGTCCTTGAGGTGTTTTATGATTTTTAATGATTTGCAGCGGTTTTCATCTAAGGTAAAATTAGCTGTGGTTGAAATAGGTTGAAATAGCTCATCTGTTAGACTTTAAGATTTGTAATCAAGTGGAATCCTCAGCCGCGTGTTTGGGGCAGAAACACTGCAGTGATGCTCAGTTAATGATTAAAAATGCCAAAAAAAAAAAAAATTAAAAATTCTCATTCCGCTTACACTGATTCCTGAATCTAGAATGTCTGCGGATAAAACAAATTATTTTCATTTTTTTTTGTTTCTATTTCCTTGAGCTTAAATCATCATCTTCTACGTACGTACAACATCTGACAAGCACGAGCTGTTGACTTAACCTTGACAGTGCGGCTGAACCAACATGTTTTCTGCATTAATTATTTACTTCCTTATATAACTAATGTTGAAAGTGCAATTTTCTTGTTCTGTAAATCAGTGTTTTTCACATTGACGTCAGACATGAGCAAACATTCATCAAGAGGGTACAAAACAGCAGAGATAATGACGATGCTGATGATGATGGAGCATATTCCGTTTGAGTGCAATTGGAAAGGGTCACCGCGCAGCAGCGTACAGACCTGGTTGCTATAAAAAAAAAAAAAAAAAAAATACAAACCCTGATCTATCTATCTATCTATCTATCTATCTATCTATTTATCTATCTATCTACCTATCTATCTATCTATCTATCTATCCACTCATCCAAACATCCATCCATTCATCCAACCATCCATCTATCTATCCATCTAGACCAGAGTTGGGCAAACACGGGTCGAGTCAAGAGCAGAATCATGCAACTTTTAGAGAACTAAGATAAAAAGCAGGTAAAACTAATATTTAAAACCTAAAATGCTAAGTTTCTTATTGCCTTTCTGGCCTTATCTACTTGGGAACAGCAAGCACTGCATGGAAAAGACAGAAGTATAATCAAAATACAAATCAATTATTTCATTTGGACAAGACTGGAGGGCCGCATTAAAAAGCTCAACGGGCCGCATTCGGCCCCCGGGCCTTAGTTTGCCCATTCCTGATCTAGACTATGATAATAAAAGACGAAAAAGTATTTTATTTTGCAAATTTACAGATCCTTTAACAATGGTGTGGTATTATTGGTCAGCAGTAACAGCAGATACCACACGACTGCTCCTTGGTTAAACGACGGTCGGGGATCACTGGTATAATTGATTTCTCCTTCCCAGATGGATGCAGGGATACATTTGCTTAAAACTGTGTGAAGTCAACGCAATTACTGCAGCAGGGAGAATTCCCTCAGTGCAGAATTATCATTCAGTCAGCTGTGGAAAAACCCCGGTTGCCGGTGGGTAAGTCAGGAGATTGTTGATTGTTTTATGTTCTCAGCTGTATATAGGATCCTTGCTGGAAGTCTCTTGATAAAATCAGAATCTTAGCTGGGAGTAAATTGAAGACGGAGGCTGTAGTTATCCCAGACTTCTCACTGAAGCATTTTAAATACTGTTGTTTTTTTGTTTTTTTTTTCTCAACTGAGAACAGTTTCATCCTGAAGCTTTTCTGCTGCAGCTGCAGCAGCTCAACTCTTCTTGACATGGATATAATGACTTTACCAAGGCTGCGTGAAAAAATAAACATGCCCAGATCAGATGCTTTATGAGATGGTAGCAGGCAGGTGTCTGTGAGGAACCTTGGGACTTTGGATTAACTCAGTGTGTGTTCAGATGTGAAGATACAAACAGAAATAGATTTTTTTCTTATTATTGTCAAAAATAACAGCAGTCTTAAAGTGAAAATGAAATGGGATGTAGATTGGGGCCATGGGGGAGTGGGTGAGGGTCATGGAACAGACTTGAAATGACAGGGACAGGCTTTAAAATGAAAGAAATGTCGTATAAATGACACATCTATACATCCATACAACATTTATGTCAGATTCCTCTGTTAATCCCATCATGTAAGGCAGGCAGAAACACAGGCAAAGTTTGCATCTGTGCCGGAACAGCATCTGTGCAGGGAGGCTCCCAGATATGTTCTCTTTTTGGAACGGCAGAATCTGCATGCAGATCAGAAAGATGCACTGAGATGCACCTACCTTCCGAGCGCACGTAAAGATTAAAATGATGATGGTGACGAGGCTAGGGGGAGATGAAGAGAACCTCAAAGCTGCAGCGCTCGGCTTAAATCAGGGGAAGAAAAAAAAAAAAAAAAAACTCTCCCGGCGAGGCTGCTCTGAAGAGATGCTAGTACCAATACTTCAAACTGATTTCTCTGCCTGGGCTGCTGCTTTCTGTCTCTCCATCCTCCGCCAACTCCTTCTCCTACCTACACCCCTCTGTTGGCTCCCCCTCCTTCTCTTTCTCCTCCCACCCCCTCCTCTCTCTCTCTCTCTCTCTCTCTCTCTTCACTAGCTTTAGAATTTAACACTCTGCTGCAGAGCAAGGATGTATGCAGGAATGAAGAAGTCAAAATCTATCCAGTCAGTGCAGTAATAGGGAGGTTGGCCAATCAAACCCCGAAGGGATCCATCCCATGGATCCTGGCGTCACACAGAGACACTGCCTATGTTTTAATTATTAATGTATCTGGTTATATAAGAATCAATCAGATTTAACAAAGCACAGGTTACGGGGAGTTGTCCCTGATGAGTTTAGAAAAAAATAATGCATCTACACGATGTTAGAGCTTTGATTAGAAGTAATTAGAAATATTGTTTATTTCAATTTAAGACAAGAGGTGATGCCATGGCATTCAATCAGACTGTTTAGTTCTTTGTCGGCCTTTGCCTGTGTCTCAGCCTCCACTGAGACAAGGAATTGGCTAAGGGTAAAGCAGAATAAAATAATAATAATAATAAAAAGAAAAAAAAAAAGCAGTTGTGCTAAATTGGGTTTTAAAATCACTAGCGCTGCATATTGGTGGGTTTTCCATGAAATGATAATGGCCACTCTGACCAGTGTCTACTCTGATTCAAACTTATTTAAAGGCGTCAGGTTATAAGGTGCAGATGTAGAGAAGATGCAGGAGTTCAGATACTGAGGATCAAAAGTGTCAAGATCTGTGATTGAAGAGTGTCAGCTGAGGTGAAGGGGATGGTTTACAGGACGGTGAAGAAGATGAATGAATGATTTGTTGACCTCAGTCTTTGACTAACTTGCGGATAAACAATCTTTTTTTTTTTCTTACTCTATGTATGTAGATGAAGATGTCAATGCAGTTGCACTCTAAAGCGCTCCCAACCAACGAAACTGTTTAATTTACCATCGCATTAAAAGAAAAAAAAAGGTCCAGGGAATCTGTGCAGGGTCAAGTTGACTAGTTGTAATTATTCAAATTTAGCTGGAGTGATTCGCTCCACATAAAATGAATGAAGCAAGGACCATTAGCCTTAATTGCTTGTCCAGAACTACGAGTCATCTGCTTGTCGTTAATGCCATGTGATACATAAAACGTCTGTTCAAAGGAAAGTAAGTTGGCAACTATAACTACTTTTTGATGAAAGGTGCTCGCGCAAATAAGCAAAGTGGGCCCTGGGGCTGATCTTCTACACCTATGAATCTTGCACGCATCCATCAAGAGGGTTCATCGAGTGTGAACTCCGTGTTCGCTGTCCACTCTAATAAGGCTGCTTCTGAGAGCTCGCTGTGAAAATTAGAGGAAACGCACCGCGGAGTGGACACAGCCAGTGATGGGTGACGGGGCTGTTTTCAGCTGAATTCCATCGTTGGTCTTGAATATATATCTTTACACCACAGCAGCAGCTGTTTTTTGGATATCTCTGTGGTCTTTGTTGAAGCTGCTCTGAGCCTCAGCTCTGATGAAATACTACGCTAGTCACGTAAAGAAACCGCAGACTGGAGTTTCGCTTCTGGACAATCATGGGAAACCACACCATTGTTTCACCGGTCGCTTCATGGTTATATTGATAAAGGTTATTTCAGGCGGGCTTGTGGTGTAGGTGGCAGGAATTAGGTAGGTAGGTGAAGTGGGTGTAGGACCTCATGTCCTTGGAGTCTCTGTTCTAGTCCACAGAAAACTCATGGCCAAAAACTGGACTCAGGACTTAGCCTCCAAATCCTGGCCTAACTTTCCTAGGACCCTAGTCTGTTTTTTTTTTTTTTACACAGAACTTCGCCCATATTGAAAGAGCCTTTGTGTAGATAACCTCAATTGAATTTATTTTTCTCCTTGCTGCCCCCCTGTCCGTCCCGGGTGAGGATCCCCTCCATCGTCGATCACCTTGAGGTTTCTTCCTTTTTTTTTCCCTGTCTGGGTTTTTTGGGAGTCGTTCCTCAGCCTGGTTGATGGTCTATAAGGGCAGGGGGAATTTTCCTGTTTGTTTTCTGCATCTTGTTTATTTTGCCAATTTTTTTGTAAAGTGCCTGGGGATGACGGTTGATATAATTTGGCACAATAAACAAATAAAGTTGAAGGTGTGGCCACAAGTCCTAGGCCAGAGAAACTGAGCACGGCAATGGGACGAAGTCCTCAACAGTAGGAACACAGGTGGGAGCTTTGGGAACAAAAGGTAACTGATAATTGAAATGATGGGCGATCGTGCTACAGGTTGATCCTGAGGACGAGGGATGTCTCCTGACGTCCCAAACAAGAGGGATGGTGGGAGGGAAAAGCTGTCTCTGATGGCTTTAGGTGTTGCCAGGATGAGGGGGATTCCAACATAAAAGCAAACCAGTATGTTGGGTCCATTTCTGGTTCAGTCTGTCAGGGTGTGTGTTGGAGGTGGCAGGACATAGTGAGGGCCCAAATGCCAAAACCGGCAGACCTCTCCCCGAGTGCTGAAATTTAGGATTTATTCACAACACAAGAAAAAAAAATTTCAAAAGACCAGACAGGAGCAGAGCAGAGAAAAAACAAATGATGTTACGAGCCCAGGCTTTAAAGCGTGTGTCGAGCAATGAAGGGGGCGTTTCCCCTGAAGCGCGTATCAAGTCTTGCTTCATTTAGGGGAGGGGCCAAAATTATGACATCCGAAGCCTCGCTGCCAGGCTGTGTCACGTGCTTCGCAAAGTGGTTCAGATTTTGCCGCGAGGTTTAACAGCAATATAAACCCCTCAGACTCCAATCACAATGAGGGTTTTTGGAGGAGAGTTGAGCGTTTGGAGAGTGTGGAGAGTACTAGAGTTTGGATAGCGTTTATATAGTTTGGAGAACGTTTGGCGAGTTCAGGAGAGGGAGAGAAAAAAAAGACACGAAAAAGAGTTGAAAAACTCTAAACAAAACTAAAATTTGTACATCCAAGTTACACAAGCATAATATGTGTCTAGTTCAAGCACCTTGATCCGTTCCATGCATTCAGAAAAAATATTGTATCACCTGCATTAATGATATTACTATTTTGGAAACATTTACACACACAGAATATGTATTTTATTACACACATATGTGACAATCCATATACAGAAACTATTTGGTCATACACTTTTTGTACTTCATAGTCTTGCCTGTCGCCTGTGATTTTACACTTGACCAGTAGGTGGTTTCGTGAGCAGGTGAAGCTTCAAGACATGAACCCTGTCAAGTGGTTCGAAGCCTCGTGAGGCTTCATCTCGCCGTCACCATCATCTCACCGTCCTGTTAGTGGCTAGTCCTGCTCTGTTTTTTTAATAAAAACAGGACAGGTCTGAGCCAAACAGGACACACACCACCAGGGAACAAAGAACAGAAAACAATGATCTTACGGCAGGTGACACGAGTGAGACTACCGTAATTGACAGAGACGCAGGTGAGTGTGATCACACTGATGACCAAGACAGCAGGAAGAAGAGACAGTATGTCTTTTTCCCCAAGGCTTAAATAACATTGGGCAGAAATTTCATTTCCTTTCAAGAGGGCGCTTTGCAACTTGATGAGGAAAAACCATCCCCCTGGAATTAAAGTTTTTGTTTGTATTTGCTATATATGTATAGACACAAATCTGGCAGTACAATATGTATCGCAATGCAGGGAAAGCAGGACAACGTATTGCGATACTATAGGCTGTGGTTTACTAAACAGTTTATCTGTAGGAAAACAGTATTCATGGAAAAAACAAAAAGAAAAAAGATCAGTTTACTAAACCTGATCTCTCCATAGTGAACAGTGGGGACATTGCCATGCTCAGTGGTAACCTGGTGGATTCAAATCAGGAATCCTAGTCTGGTTCCTTAACCACTGGGCCGCCATTGCCACAAATTTGTTAATTCAACTTATAGAAAAAAATATTTCACATTGGTATTTTCTTTCATGTCTAATAATATTGTAGATGTTAGTGTAATATCACTGCCACTGTGAAACAAATGGAGAAAACAAAGACAGAGGGCAGCATCCCTGCAGGCCTAGACACCATTACGGTGGGGTTTTGGCATCCTTAAATTTGACGCAATCTCAAAAATTATCATGCAATAATGTATAAATATCTTTTTTTTGTATGTTTCAAAAGATGTGGCAGTGTTAAACAGACACAAACAAAAGCAAATTATATCTTTCGATGACATTTTCACTATCAAAGTCAACAAAAAATTGTCTCCACACCTTTTTTTCACATATAACAATCCAAATAATAAACCACTATCACTTGCATTTGATATTTGTTTTTTTTATTCAACAGCACAGTTGAATTGACCAATCCCCATGAAAAGTTGAATAAACATTTAATCTTTTATTTTCCTTTCTTGTAATTTTTTTTTTTTTTTTAGATAAAAATACCAAACATGAGTGAGGGTCCTGTGTAGATTATCTTGCCGGGGCAGTCCCTGGGGGTAAAAGGAAAATAATGAAAACTAAAGAGCAGAAGTCGTAGAAGAGGAGGTTGAAAATGTGTCTTCCTCAAGGTCCTGTAATAACACTGGTTCAGGTTAGTCTTTTGCGGGGACGGTGACGGGGTCTGGCCTGGATGTACTTAAATTAACATTCAGTAATACCTCTGGGTGTTGTTTCCAGTGGATGTTTCCATGGCAACTGGGTAGGGGTCCACTTTGAAATGATAGTAAAACCACCAGATTGATTTTCAGCCTGACTAAAACCAATAGGAATTTTTTTTTATACTGAAAACCAGAATCCACTTAAAGGCAGATGCATGATTTTTATTTTTTAGGTATCTTCTGAATTAATTATGGTGGGGTTTTTTTTTAACAAATAGAAAAATAAAAATATGGGAATCAAAGCACAAGAAACTTTTTAATAATGCAGATAAGCTAATCCCTGAACAGTTCTCCAATCCATGTAGCATCTAATCACACTCCCACACATAACTGTAATTATGTGCAATTTACAATATTCAGTCAACATCATATGAATGGTGTTGGTCTGTGGGAGGAAACAGATGAACTCTATCCCATTGATTTTTATATAGGTGAGGTATTTTTCCCTTTGGGGGGCGCCAAAAATACACAGGTAAGCACCTCATTAAGTAAGATTATTTGCAGTTATAAATAAAAAAGAAATAATTCTTGTTGCAAAACTAATAGTTCATTAGACAAAAGTTTTTTTTGCCCCACCCACCCCAGCTCCGATTGTCTTGTGTCACGTGATTCCTCTAGTCCATGCTCCAAATGTTTATATGTCCAAATCAAAACTAAATTTTCCTCCAGGTTAAATTTAGGGCATACATATTTGAGTAGGGAACTATGTAAGGAGCAGATTTGTGTGACTTTAAACAACTGACATTTAAAAGTCATTCATAAAAGCTAAAATGCTTTATTGATAGCCTTTTGTACGCCATCTACTGGAGGAAATCTGCCATAGAAATCTGAGCCGTAGTATGGATTAGGATTGGGGTTTGGGTAAAGAGCAATGGGGTGTATGTGAGTTCTTGAGCCGATTTTGCCACGATTCGTTATACATCATACGACGATCAAGTCGAGGTTAAGATAAGCGATTATCACCTCGCAATTTCCTCCCAAATACGTTGGGATAGAGCAGACCAGACTGACTACATCTGCCGAGACATTTCCTGGTCACCACACATCATTGTTGTCACCTTTCCTTATCTATGTCTGTGCAAGGAATGGCACAAATGTCCAGAAAATTCGTTTTTTGTTGGCTGATCATTGTTCTCATGTGTCTCAGAGATACTGGGAGCATCCACACATTTCCTGTTCTTCTTCCTCCTTCTCTTTGTTTACGTTACATTATATAACATTACATTACAGTACATTAGGCAGACAATTTTATCCAAAACGGTTTTGGCTACAGGAGTCAGACGTTGTCTTAAGTGTATGTTCGTACAGTGTGATCAGTCCAATCTTGACCCATAATCGGAATACGAGTCATGAACTGATCACCCCTGCAATTCACTCATAAATCAATTCACTCATAAAGTGTGAGCAAGGGATGCCATCAACAATTTGGAAAAACAAAAAAAAAACCAGCAAAATTGTTACGATAAAACACAAGCATTAAATACAGTGTCACTAGATGGAGCCAGCAATTCATTTTCCCAATATGCCTCCAGGGTCAACGAGACACTGTCTTTTTATGTATTTATTAGTTGGAACACTCCATCAACCTCCTATATTGGCAGCCACATTGACGTCGGACTGGTGCAGTCTTACGTTTACACTCGAGTTCCATCGGGTATTTTTTTTTTTCCCTCACCAAAGTTAGAAGAAACAGCACTAATTATCCGACTTTGTTTGTTTGTTTGCTTGTTTTTTTTTTTCAATTAAAGCTGCTGGCAAATAATTAAACACTCAAGGAGTGTTCCTCAGTCTCACAGAACCCAATGGTCCAAAACCAATCAGTTTGCTTGAGTCCCAGTGGTTCTCCATTGTGTTCTGAAGTCAAATATCCTATGAAGGATTTTAATGCAATGACTGTGTTTATCAGCTGCACCTCTGGACAAAAGTTGTAGCTACGTGAGAACAGCCTGCGGTAATAACAAGCCCTGAGACCTCGGTGACCACCTCATATATTGAATATGTGACAAAAATGCTGGGAGCCTCATTAACGCCAAGATGCAGCAGCTCTGGAATAATGGCATGTTCTCAACTCAATTACATGGGAGTGATGATAATTAAGGCCCGGCCACTTCATCAGGAAGAACCCACCCGAGCCAGATAATGCAACACTGCACCGACATACAAACACACAGTTCTGCACGGATGATTGCATTTCTATAATCTGAAAGGTCGTGTTTTGTTTTGTACTTTGAACGGTGCACGGTTGTACGGTTTGTTTTACGCGAACCAAAAGCAGATGTGATATCATTTAAATGCTTGATTAACTCTTATCATTAGATAAACAATCATGTAGTAACATGAATTAGAATAGTGATAATCCAAGCACTGTGTGTTAAGTAATCATGATTTCCAAAGTGAGTTGTGCAGCTGTCGGGTACATTTTTCGCTTTCTGAACTAAACATGGTGAGCAACGGACATATTGAAGTTGACATTTGAGAGGGGGTCCTATCTAAAAAAAAAAAAATCATCAGCCATAGCTAAAAAGGTTCTAGTCATCCTCCTATCCATTACTGTGGTGGGGAACTGGGTATTATGGACAAACGTCCAAAGTGTTGGACAATATTGGTAGGTTGTCCAGGATGACGTTCTATCTTTTTGTAGGTTCTAGAAACACCAGTTTGGATAAGGAATAGGCCTTCACTTTGGCTTGGTGTCAATGTCTCTGTCATTGGTATGAAACTCCAGGGCATCCGGGACAAGATTGAATCCCGGTTAAGGACGTCGGTAAGGAAAGTAAGGAAAGCAAACTCCTTGTGACCTGATTCACACCACTGCACACAACGAAATGTCATCTCTGCATTTAACTCATCACCATAGTGATCAGCAGTGAGTGGGGACGCTGCTGTGTTTGGTGGACCTCAGCGGTCACTTGGTAGCAGTTGGTGGATTCAAACCTGGAGCCCTACGGACCCCGGTCTGGTTCCTTAACGACTAGGCTACCACTGCCCCATTGCAGGTTGACTCCTTCCTGTGGGATCACCACCTGCAGGAAGGTTAATTGGGGACTGGTGTAGTGTAGAACCTGCGTCCGCTGCAACCCGGCAACGGATAGGTGTATAAAATGGTTAGATGGACAGTTTTTGTTGATATCCAATATGGTTATGATTCAAACGCTTCGTTTCTGATAAACCAGGTGATTGAAATAATGGATTAAAACAGTAAGTCTGTGTAGATTCTCAGTCATCCAGGTAATTCAATCCAAAATTAGTTACTTCGAGAGCAACTGGACGTAGTAGGTTTCTTGAAGACGTTTCACCTCTTCATCCAAGAGACTTCTTCAGTTCTAACCGACTACAGGGGAGTCCTGGTATTTAACCTCAAACGAGGCTGAATACCTGTGAAAGGGGGTTGTTGTAGGACAAAAGGCTATAGGACGGAGGTGTATGTGTCACACCCTGTACAAGACGAGCTGTGTGTTGACTTAGAGATGTAAATAGAGGAGTGGGGGGTAGTTGGGGGCTGGAGGGGGTTGTTGGTATCGATTGTTTCTCTTCTTTGTGATGGAGCCCTGGTCTGATCACAAGAGAATTCAAAACAACTTTATAAGTGGATGAAAGATTGTGTCTTAGTCCTCCCCCTTCTGTTGAGAGAGGGTTTCTCCAGGTTGACGTAGATGGCTTCCTTCACTCCCCTTTCAAATCATCAGTCTCCTCTGGCCAGGATTTGGACGCCTTCATCCACAAAACTGTGTCCCTTCTCTTCCAGGTGTAAATGAACCACAGAGTCCTGTCCTGATGAGTTGGGTAGTAACCCCACCTCCCTCCTGTAGCCTTTTGTTCTACAACAACCCCCCCTTCACAGGTATGCCGCCTCGTTTGAGGTTAAATACCAGGACTCCCCTGTAGTTGGTTAGAACTGAAGAAGCCTCTTGGATGAAGAGGTGAAATGTCTTCAAGAAACCTACTATGTCCAGTTGCTCTCGAAGTAACAGATTTTGGATTTAAACAGTGTTTCTCACCCATTTTGGGAGGTGATAGGACATCGTCTTAGACAACATACCTGCTCAGAGTATTTGTTACGTGGCATTTTTTTCCTCAGCATTAATTGACCTTATGCTTCCCCACAGCATGAAAGTTTGTTGTACAGTTATTACACCGAAGCACAGGGTGTATGGATTTACTGTTGCCTGTATCAAAGGGTTTTATTAAAAAAACATGTTCACGTCTGTCGTGGATACAGACACAAATAAGCTGGATTCGACCCCTGGTTGCCACATTGAACTGAACTCTCACCTCGAAGCAGTGGCTTCATAGAGAATCCTTGTGCAAATAAAAGTCTGACATTATTGTTCGGCAACTAATATCTCAACAAGACGTGAAAAGATTGTTGCAGAACCACAGACTGACTGATGCTGGCAAAAAAGAACTTTACCCAAGGAAAATTCCACTTGTGATGAACCTAAAAGAACTTCCAGTGGGCTCACCAGCATGGGACAGTGTGATTTGGGTGGCAGTGATGGAGACTTCTGCTCCTAAAATCTGGTAAGGAAAAAGAGGATGAAGATAAATAAAGGTTTTCATTAAAAAATAGTATTTTATGATGTTCTGTGAACTGATTCCTGATCAGTGTAACTTGCAGCTTTACTGAGATCAGTCTACTGAATTAATATGGGAGTTGACATGTCTGTTTATCTGTGCAGAAAATCTTAAAAATTACACATTTCCCAACACATATAATTTAGATCAGATTAGAGAGAACTTAATTAATCCCTCAAACCCTGAGGAGTTCCCTTTGGGAAATTAAGAATTTACACTAATCTGTTGTAGGAACGTGTTGTGTCTTGCAGATATAAGTTTAATAGTTTTTTGTATTAAAAAATTTGGAAATGATCTGACATTATTTGAATAGTTTCACAATCCACATGATAAAAAAAATGCCCATACGCTGCCTTTGCTAAAGTTCTGTAAAACTTTAAGAAGACAGAGGGGTCCCAGTGGTTAACGATGTGGACATTGGTCAACAAGGATGTGGGTACACACAGGAAGTGCAGTGTGATTTGGGTGCCAGTCATGGAGAAAGCTGCCACTGAGACGAGGCACTGAATAACAGTATATTTGTGCATATTCAGAAAAACAAAGGGAGAAAACATGAGACAAAACAAGACTCAAATCAAACAATTCACATAGTGTGAACATTTGTTGATGGTGTGAAGAAAGGTGTAAATAACTGACAGTACCACAATTACTAATTTACACGTACCTGTCTCACATGGAGACGAAAATAACAAATGAGTATAGGCAGACAGGAAAAAAAAGAATGAGGGAAAATAACTGCAGGTCATACAGAAAAACAAAGCTGTCCTGCAGACAAAGAAAAGAAGGAACCTCTTGTCTAACACCTTCACATTTCTAATCTGTGAATTTATCGTCCTACAAATTTCTCTCTGAGCACAGATGCGGGAATTTGTAGATGACGCTCACGTTGTGCTGCAGCCTCGCCTGAACAAAGAGACACTTCTCTCCAGGTAGTCACAGTAGAACCTTAAAAAAATAAGCTAATATTGAATATCTTTGTTGCAAAAATGATTATTGCTGTAAAACTATGTAAACCTTGGTTTTCAACAGAGGGAACTCCCCACCCTCCTGCTATTCTTCATTAGGTTCTCTGTAATAAACATGCATGACTTCCTGAAAACGATCCATCAGCAATTAAAATAGTGTTTCCCTCCCCCGGACACAGAGGGGAGGCCTGGCCCTGACAGAGCCTGATCAAGCTGAACTGACTCCTTATTGATCTCGGTGTTAAGTCAAGGCAGAAAACGTCTGTTACCATGGCATGGGTCTGTGAAGTGTGAATGTGCTGTGGGAGAAATGAAAAGCGGAGACAGCGAAAGTGAAACGAAAAAACACGACTGCAGAGTGTTCTAGTGATCTTCTCCACATCAGTCGTTCAGCGGTGTAGAAAAACCACTAATGAACCTGCTGTGAATAACCCGTCTCCTACTTTGTTTGTCTTCAAACTTGCAATTGTAACTAAAAGTAAATCCGGACAGTGTTTCAACTGTGGTGTGCAACATACATGGCTCACGGTTTTATTTGAATTTACTATTTTCCATGAAATTAATGATACTAATTAATGATGATTAATGATTAATTAATACAGACTTATGGCGCGGTGACCTAGTGGTAAGACGTCGGTCTTGTAAACCCAAAGATTACAGGTTCGAACCCTGTCCGTGCCTCTGTGACAAATTCACCATTTAAGGGAGAGTTTCCACAATATGGTTATTCAATACCATGTAGGAATCTAAAGGATTTACCAAAAACTGTGGACAGCAAATCCATGGGGAACTTGGTAATAATAATGGTCAATGAAAACCATTACTATGGTTATATATATATATATATATATATATATATATTTGTCATATACGTAATAATAATAATCATTAAGGAAGTGGATTTGGTCTGCAAGTTCCCCCGGTTTGAATCCCCCTACTGCCAAGTTACCACTGAGGTCCATTGAGCATGGCACCGTCCTCACTCATAGCTGCTCACTGTTCACTTTGGTGATGGGTTAAATGCAGAGGAGTGCAGTGGAGTGGATCACAATGTCACAATGACAAGGCGTTTGATTTCCTTTCCTTTATGGCCTTACCACTAAGGGATATCTTACATTAAATTGTCCAACCATTACTTTCTTTTGCTATAGGGGAGCTGGGGTGTTCCCCTAAAATAGGCAGGCAGTCAGTAAGCATTCATTCTCCTATCCATGACCTGGTCTCAGGGAGAGCAGTCTCCACACCTGCCACCCAAATCAACACTGTAATCCTTTCTGAGGGATGGTGCTATGATCCGAGCACCTCAGTATCAAATCAATCAATCAATCAAATTTTATTTATATATTTATTTATATATATATAGTTTTATATTTATAAATATATATTTATATATAAATAGATATTATATTCAAATATACATATTTATTTATATATTTTATTTATGATATATTTATATATATTTATATAGTAGAACTCTGGCATCTGGTGGAGGAAGCCTGTGTTAGCGTATGTGCGTGACAAAATGTACGTACTATACATCAGGGCGAAGTATAGTACGTACATTTCGTTTCAAAGCTCAATTTGTTTATTTGACTCTGTGGAAACTGACATAGTGGCATGGGTCAAGGCCCCTTCAATATTCAACAATAAAAAAAATAAATCACACCGAACAAAAATGTTATTAAATGAATGTCGAATGTTGAAGCATGTTGTCCTTGTTTGAGAGTGTTTCGTGTCAGGCATAACACCTCAGTTTGTTCTCCTCAAAAAGTTCATCCAATAGACGAGGGGAGTCCACACTTATTTGTCTTACAAGCTACTTTTCAAATAACCAGGCTGAAGTGATCTACCAAGATTGAAAACTCTAAATATAATTACCAATATAAACTGGATATCTTACTCTATACATTGTTACACATACCTGCATGATTCTCACTTTAGTGCCCAGGGATTAGCATTATTCATTATTATTCCTAGTTTTATTTACTATTATTGAACTGGAACTACTCCTTTGGAGATCTACTGGTTGATCCCAATCTACCTATTGGGCTAGAAGACAAATTCCATTGTCTTCCGCTGCTCAGACAAGGATCAGAATGTGTTCTTTTTAAAATATTCATCTGTGGCTTCAGTGTTATATCAATGTCAGCTGAATTTCCATTTCTATAGTTTGAAGACCACAGTTAAATACATAGAATAATTAATAATCTACTGCCACCTGGTTGTAGAGCCACTGTTGCCAACACGAACACAGATGCAATTAATTATTAACTGCAAACAATTTGTTCTCTAGGTGAGGAAGGAAAAGGTTGAAACAATTGTGACTTATCTCTTCACAATCATCGTTGCATCTTTGCTCAGTTCCTGAGTATATGAGCGTAGTGTTCAACTAAACGGGTCCAAGTTTGATAGATTGATTTTTATTCCAATAATGCAGAAATTCTGTTATTTTACAGAACAGTGCATGGAACATTTAAATAGTGTTAGTGCTTCTTGACTGCGATTTAACTGTAACTCCTCTACCACAGAACCTCAGAGTTCATAATGATTTTAAACCACTTCCTTAACAGTACAAAAACCTTGAAACTCCTGGTTTGTCAATGAAAACACTTTCGCAACTTGAAGGCGGTTTAAAAGAAATCAAGTGATTCAAGGCTGTCGGGCCAATAGCTTTTACTTATATCGGTGAAATTATTTTTCATTATTTTTATCTCAGTATTCAAATGCTTCCCAAACAACATTTCACAGACAAATACATCAACATGTCTCTGTCGTCAATTTGCTGGGATCAGGTGCACCAAGTGTATATGACGCAGATAAAACCCTCAGAGACCAGAGAAGACAGATGATAAAGATCTTCTGTCTATAATGAAGCCACAGACTGCATTTCTTCTTTTTTTTTTCAGAAACAGACCCTTTCAGCAAATTTTATAGTGTTATGAGTATTTTTGGCATTTATTTATTTATATTTGTGGAGAATTTCTTTGACTGCAGATACAATATGTTAGTTTCAGATCCATCATGTCGAAGGGTCTAATGGGTTATGACTCATTAGTGTGGACATCACTTAGTGAGGATGTGAAAGTGTCTGGGTGATTTCAAATCAGGGTGAATAATGAATAGTTTTAGTCTGTGCATGAAATAAAAAAACATCTGACATTTAAGAGACTTTTTCTATTTTAGAGATAAAACATAACAGACTCTAAGAATAAAGGTTAAATCTGAAGATGTCAATCAGTGGGTGAGTCTGGGGATGAAAGTCATCTTCCTCTGCTTTCAGATTGTCCATTTTTCAGGGGCTGCCAAAGCAAATCAACATCGTCCATCTGTCCTCTGTATCTTCTACTCTAACTCCAACTACCTCCATGTCCTCCCTCACTGCATCCATCAATCTCCTCTTTGTCTCCTACCTGGTAGCTCCATCTCTAGATCATTCCTCTATCAATGTAGCCACTGTCCCTCCTCTGAACATGTCCAAAGCATCAGCTTTTTCTCCTAACTTTGACTTGGGTAAAACCAGAAAACCAGAACACACAGACAACAATTCACAAAGTGAGAAGAACTTGACTAATAAATATAATGTCAAGCACCCTCCTGACCCACTAAATGTCCAATGGGCTCACCACCTTGAGGAAGGCTCACAGTATGGTTGTGTGTGATTTGGGTAGCAGTTATGGAGACTGCTCCCCCCTGAGACCCGGTTATGGATAAGAGGATAAAGATGAATGAATGAGTAAATTAAATTGTCTGAAATTTCAATATAATCCCAATTGATATACATTGTATTAAGGTGCTGCCTGTTTAGATGAACACCACGCAATTGTACTGGCAGGAATCAGAAAGAAAGTTAATTCTTCAATACATCTCTTTTTTTGTGTCTTGTGGGCCATGTGCAGCCGTAGGAGGAGTATTTCATTATTCAGCCTGTCACTGTTTGCCAATCTCCAGTGTACTGTAATTGGCTGTGTATGCTGGTAGAAAGATGGAACTTCTGGACAGGAAGACTCAGAAAGTTAGCTCTGTAGTAGGCTTAGAGCTTAAGACACAAACTGTTGCTGCAGAGAAAGAATTCTGGGGCCATCAGCGATAATGGCCATCACCTGCTCTTCACAACTGTCAGCGAGAAGACAAAAACATGATGCATGGCAGAACACTGTCAGTACTTTGCCAACCGAGGCGCTCATTCATCCCAGGGGACATAAGCGCCCAGAAGAGGGAGAACGAAATTACATTTTCATCAAGAGCCGGCCTCACTCTGCCTTCATCATTTTATTGGTGGATCACAGACTTCGTGTCCAACAGCAAATTGGCAGGTGAAGCTGGAAAAACATGTTTCTATCAGCAGGGCCTACAGCACCAACCCACAAAGATGTGCCCTTTCTCCTCTGCTCTATACCTCTGTGAAGAGCTGCCCCATCACCAAAAAGTCAGGGAAGGATGGCAGTATCATTTCGACGAAGGCTCTTTTTGCTGCGGTATGACGACAGAGCTACGGAACTCAATTTACAGCACATACACAAGACTTCAATAGTTAATAAATGTGACTCTGGTCTCTTTTTAGGGTACAAATGCAGTTGCCATTTTTGCGCTGTCAAATGGCTTTAATACCCATCTGGCAGAGCATGTATATCAGGCAGTAACACATAAAGTCTTGTAAATGGTAAACAAACTCTAACTCTTACTTGGATTTTAATTTACTTCTCCAGTAATTAGCTCAGTCTCCTATTGTTGTTGTGGTGTGGTGTTGTGCAGGTGAGATGAATGTTTGCACAGAGGTGGGACTGACTTTATCATAGTAGTTTGCAGTTTTGACCCCAAACTTTAGTTTTCTTGAAACGGAAGGTTGATGTGCACTATATCTTAGCCCTATCCGCTTGGGGGATGCTGGCATAAAAACTGTATTTTTGCTGTGTGCCCTGATAGGGTGGCTCCAGCGATATCATGCTTGGAGCCCCAGGAGACCTTAGCAACGCCCTTTATCCTAGCAATCCATAGTCTTATTGTCACCAACACCTCCAACATTGGTATCAAACTTATTTTACCCAGTAGGGTACAGCAGCAATGCAGTTACCTTACAAGAACCACTTGCAACTGTAAGACTTTATAATAATAATAATAATAATAATAATAATAATAATAATAATAATACATTTTATCTAAGTATAACTACTTCACAACATATCGGTACATGTTTTTCTAATCGATAATATTTATCTAACTTACAAATTATGACATTGTACATTGTTCTGTAAAGAAGTTGTGAAATTTAGCATCTATTATTAACTATTAACTATTATGATTGTCGCGATTCTGTGTTCAACTTTAGAAAAACATTTAGATTCCTAAAAATGTCAGTCTTCAGATTAGCTCCATAATGTTAATGGGAGGTTTTACACAATAGCAAAGGGGTGTTTTTACATAATGGAGCACAGCACCCTCGTGTGGCAAAAAGAAAACACTACATCCGGGATGATTACCGTAGCGCGTTTTTGTTGGGTTAAAACAGTGAATCACAGAGAACCTCTGTGTATGTAATGTAGGCCATTTTATAAAATATAGTCGTGGGAGCCATTGCATTTACAACTTTCCCGCAAGAAGGAAACGTATGATAACCATTTACTTAAACAGAGTTGGAACCCTGTCGTAAGCGCAGGCGCGGTGGCCAAGTGGTAAGGCGTCGGTCTCGTAAACCGAAGATCGCGGGTTCGAACCCCGTCCGTGCCTTTTTGTTCCCGTGTGGAAAAACAAAAAAAAGTTATTCATGTGAAATATTTCAATCGTTGTTAATATTTATGCTTTACACATTTTGTTGTTCATTAAAACCCTCATGCTTTTTTTCCCACGCGTGCAATAAATCCTCACTAAACTCTCTTCACTCTATATTTAAGACGCCCACTCAGCACCGAAACAGTTACCTTGGTAACAGAACCTGTGAATTAGGTCCAGTCTTTGCTGCATAGACTGCTGGATCATTAGATACACTTTGTGGACTGATACGTGATTGAAGCCAAAATCCTGACAATGCCGTCGTGTAGGGAAAGGAAACACTAACTCAGCATCATTGGTTTCAACAGTGCAGGGTCCAAAAGACTGTGAAAGAGGGGAATAAAAATGCTGCTCTAATATAGGAGTCCAGACTTCAGGTTAAGTTTCATAATGAAAACTTTGGGTAGTATATAAAATACACTGTTAAAAATGTATATTATACAGTATATGCATGTGTGTGTATATGCATGTATATGTATATGTATATTGTATAACATATATATGTATAATATGTATGTTGAATAACAATATACCGTATGGGCATGCTATATGTGCATACATAAGTATATACAGTATGTGTGTATGCATTGGTATATATACATACATATATACATATACATATATAAACAGAGAGAGGATTAATATAGAGATAAGTATCTACAATTTCCTCGGATACTGAGGGAGATTAATGAAGTTCTATCTCTCTAGCTCAATCTCTATATGGAGTACATATAGTCTATATAGAGACTAAAATATAATACAGTACAAACTAAACGTAGAAGTGATGTTGACAAAATGAAATATAATGACAATAGGGTTAGGGTTTGGAATTACAGTACCTGACAACACCACACACAATAATGACAGTTACCTACTAATCCACTAATACCACAACATTAACCTATCTCTCTACCGTATACGGTAGAGAGATAGGTTACTAGTTAGTCCGTTAGTTAGTAACTAGATAGGTTAGATAGGTACTAGTATACTAGTAACCAACTGATCCACTAACATCCATGTGTAGAAATCTACACTACAGACAAGTGAATAGTTTTCTTCTCTTGTTTACTCAATTTATATTTACTTTTTTATCTTAAACATATGAAATATACAGTATATGTATATGTATTGCGTACGCATACGTATGTAAGGAAAAAGAATATAAAATGAAATATGCGAGAACTATGCAAACTATGTAATTTATAAACATATTACATTTTATGATATATAACACATATATACAATGGACTGATATAGTGATGATAGTAAGAAAACATTTCTATAAAGTATAAATACAACTGATTCACATAACATTTAGCAATGTAACACGTTATGTATGTAACAGAACAGTACTTCACATGTACAATAGTGACAGTAAGTATAAAATTACTGCTGAAATATGTTTGAGCTTCCTTAACGTAAAATCGTTAGAAAAACATTAATAAAGAGTTGTTACCCACAATCTAGCGACAGAACTGTCGTCTACGCTGACGACGTAGCATACGTAACCAGACGTTTTCTAGACCCAAGGCTTTCTCCACACTGTCAGAGCTCTGTTTATTTAATATTCGTCAAATACCGCCCTCTAGTGAAACAGTCGGTAATGTTGATTCCCAAATATGGTTAGGAAATACATATTTGGCCTAAGCGAGATTAAGAGAGAATTTATATTCAGCGGACGATTTCAACCTGTTCCTTGAGAATTTTAAGCGTGAGGAAACACCTTGAAGGCCACCATAAATAGTAGATTTTATTACATACAAACTTTCAAATTTTAACAATATTTTAATAAAATTAATATTTTCAAAAATAAAAACCAATATATTTTATTATTTTGGTAGGACCTGGCACAAAGGTGCAAGTACAACTGCTGTCAGGTTAAGAGTAAAAGATGAATAATCTACCACACAGTTTGGATATACTTTGCACAAATTATGTGATTTTTCATAACAATTTAAAGATCATATATTTATACTTTAGGTTTAATACCTCCTTATTTTTGGCATTTTTAATGTCACAAGTACGACAGGCTACAAATTAAGACCTGGTAATACTGTTTATAAAGAAACAAAAGTGAAACAAACAGAAGACTAAAACACCTCTCTCTGCTGCACTCCTGTTGTGATGACAAGGCTTTTTGCGTCTGCCGTGATCCCTGAGAACAGGTTCTGTCAGCTCAGAAAACAGGGCCGACTGCATGACAAGACTTTAAGAGACAGAACCCAGATCGTATCATGTCAGTCATGGTGGAATAAACATACTTGCTGATACAAAAACCCTTCTTGTCTGTGTAGGCCAGGCATGCTCAATATGTGTATCAGGATCTACCAGCAGATCCCCTAAGGAGTGCTGGTAGATCCTGAGTAATAACATAAAAAGTAATAAAAACAAGAGATGAAATTCTATTTAAGAATGCTAATCACTAGGCTAAATTGAGAATAACAACGTTATTGAGTCAGACATTATAACAAATGCATACTTAATGTAGAGAGTAAGATTATTTACAGTTTATTTAGGTAATTTATTTTACCAATTTACAAGATAACATACACATCACCAGACTCAACATCACTGAGCATATACAATAAATTTATTTTAAATTTCTTGGATGAAAGTTGAGGCTGTTCTTTACCAGCCTCACCTGACTTAATGTCACTAAATACAACTATTTCATTTAATTTGAATTGAATGATTATACAATAACATGCTGAGCTGTGCCTTACCTGATTCCACGTCACTGAATGTATTAAATCCTTATTTTTTTTATTTTATATCTCCAAATTGCAAAGGCCACACCTGCCTTAAATGGCATTACATCAGTCAACATATCCATTTAATTCGTTTTTGGACTTTTTGTTTCAAAGTGACAGTCTAGGCTGTGCCTCACCTGCTTCCACCGACTCAACATCACCAACTATAAAAATTTTATAATTTTCTTTTTTTTTTTGCAAGAAACAGTGTGAGGCTGTGCCTCAGCATCATCCACATAACCATATTTAACCATTTATTTTATTTATTTTAAATTTTATATTTCAAAGATGAGATGAGGCAGTGTCTCAACTGCTTCACCTGACTCCACGTGACTGAATACAGTATAACTTTAAAAGTCATTGTTAATATAGAGATGAGGCAGTGTCTCGGTGCTTCACCCGACTCCGTGTCACCACCTTTATACATTTAATCCTTTTTATTTTCTTATATTGAAGATGACAAGTGAGGCTGTGCTTCACCTGACTCCACAAAACTAAACACAACCCTTTAATTCATCACTGAATATAACCTGAATAAGTCCTTTTAATTGGACAATATTATGACTACTTTGTCTTTCAAAGGAATCTATACATGGCCATGTGCCACCATTGTTCCTTCTGGGAAGCAGACTTGGGTCCGCAGACTCCAGGTTCTAATCCACCAGCTAATCCACTGTTCCACATCACTTTCAGTGGACTCACCACCCATAGTAAGGTTTACATTTATTCATTATCCCTTCAATGCCTGACACACAAATGAATAATTCCAAAATATTCCAAATGTTGGGATTTGAGATTTCTGTCTATACTTATATTAATTAGTGTTTTAATGGTAAATCATATATTATAATTAATTATAATAAATAAATACTAAACTGATTTTCTGAAATATCTGTATTTGTTTTTGATTGAAAACCAAACACTGGTCATACAGACATGACTGTATCCAATAAAAGTTTTGGATCAACAACAAGTCCTTCACCAGGATATTTAATGTGGAAGAAAGTTTAAAAACTCTGCTCAGTAAAACTGCACGGAATCACAGAGAGTTTATTTCATAAATACACAAGGACTGATTCAGATTATTACGAATTACAGGAAAGTATAGGTGATTGCGTTTATATTAGAAATACAGTACCATAAAAATACCAATTAACCCAAAATATAACTAATGTACAAAACAGAGAGAGTAGGGACCAATAACTTAAGAGCACAGGTTCACCACAAATAGCTTATAATCTTAATAAACTAACTGAACTTGATCAAATGATTTTAAGATACGATTTGCTGTAACAGAAAACATGGTTATGGTTTTGGTTCATAAATCAACTTTAACCTATACTATACTCCACAAACCTCCAACAGGAAAAGTTCTCAAAAATCAAGGGCGACCTGAAGTTAACGTCTAACAGGAAGAGTCCAAAGGTTTTTCTGAAGTCTGTAATGTGTTCAAACACTGTTAGGCATGTAGACACACAGGTTTCGTCTTTCCCTCAGAGTAAAAACATTACTGTGTGGAGTTTTTATTCAAAATAAATCTTTTAGTAATTTTATTCATATTTTTTTTCTGAGCCAGTAGGTTAAAAGCTAAAGTGCTTTACATTAATGTTAAAAAAAACTTGTGTGTTGTGAATGAAGTATTTTACGGTACATTCAAAATTAGTTAGGAGGTAAGGGACCTCCCCAGGTAAGAACATGAATCTTCCTGGTTGGCTTCAGTTCCCATCATGAGATTTATGTCATGGCTTCAGTGGCAGCTCTGTGTAAATCTAATTAATGGGTTGGTACAGCAGCGGAATCCAGAATCAAGCTCAACAAGTTCCTTTGATAGTTTCACTTTTAAAAATATCGATTTAAGTGCGTCATCTTTTTTACTTCTTCAATTGAACGTGGCGTACCGGGAATTTATTGCGAACTTTAATGAAGCAAAAGGAGCTTCTCTTCCACTCTTTGGAAAATCCTGTCTGGATTTTTCCTGGGCCAACATCTAATTATGGGTTACCCACAATAATTAAGGCCTTTAGAAATTATTGTTGACATATTGTTTAGGATTTTTTTTTACTATCCATATTTGCACTTTTTGATAGCATTGTAGCCTTTTGGGGATATCTATTCATTATCTTTTCAGTTTTCTTGTTATTTATTATATGACGCTACACAGTGTTTTATTTTGAAAAATGTCCGGATCCCCTTGTGTTTGGGGTTCTTAGAACCTTAGTGGTTCTTTTTTTATGGCGGTGAAGCCTTTACAACGGCTTCACCACGTGGGGGCAAATAGATCTGTATTGAAAGACAACTGTGATGAAAGGATTATCGACTATGTTTGCATACGTTGATAAATGTTGATCATTGTACTTAAAAAACAGTTTTATACCATATTCAACTACTACACCTCAATGACCAGACATTAAACTGGAGAACACTGTTATATATCAATCTCCTGCTTTCATAACTTAATCATTAAGCATCATTAATTTTCCCACAGTATTTGCCTGTTGTTTAACATGTGCCAGACTTTAACTATATTTGGCAGGAGTAGCCTGATGTCTGTCAATATATTATAATATTTTAGAAAAATAAGAACTTTTGTTGGACCCTTACACTCAGTTTGTGTAAGGGTTCTTTTTGGGGGGCTTACAATTCCCCCTTGGCCAAAACAGGTACTTTTGATTATAACTGGCTCTACTTAGACATTTGACCAAATCTGTGTCACACCGGCACACCCGTCTTTCGCAGCTGTCCTCCGGGACGTCTTCTGCAAATGAGAAAAGGAAACATTTTCATAAAATGTAATTTGTGAAAGTCGTCTTCTCAAAAATAAAGAGCACACACTTTTAATGCTCTAATGGTGTTCTCCTCACAAGGTTAAATAGGATACAGATCTGTGTGAATGTAATTTATCCGTTTAGAATAGACCATGTTTTTTTTTCTAAATGGATAAATATTTGGGATGCATCGAATTTTCGCCACAGAAAGACTTTTATCACTACAACAAAATGGCCAAATCAAGGATTTACAGTGGCACACTCAATGTTTTTATATTATGCAATATAATGTGCATAAAAAAATGTATCCAGGCTGTAGTGGACGCAGAAAATCTGATAAGAGACAGAGGAGCTTTGTTGCCTGGTATGATCTGTCGGATTCTGCAAGAGAGTACCTCAGTAACTATGGTGCGAGAATAGTATCAAATGAGCACGAATCCACGCGTGTATTATCAAATTTCACAAACAACAATTCCCTCATTGAATATGGAATATTTACAATGAAAACACACTTTTGAATTTCACAATAAACATTTGTGAATTGTCAAATGCACATTCATATTGTGCTTGTGATTCAAAAATCTTTTTTGAGACAAGCGTCGACCAGATTCACATAAGCAGATTTTCTACATGGGGCCTGTCAGCAGTCTCATTCATTTGCAGCCAATCACACGACTGTATCCACTCATGGTGCTTGTGTGCTGTCACCATTTTTTGGTGGTTGGTAACTGTAATAAATGAAAGATATACACAACAAAGGTTCCATACCGCACACAGGTTCCTTATCCTCACATCTCCATTCATAGTGCAGGTTTTTGGGTTTGCAATCATCGACATATGCATAACATCGGTCATGCACCAAACAGCATCTGCATTGGTAATAAGCAAAAACAAGAAACTGAAAGTATTGTTGATGTGACATCAATAGGCCTAACTTTAACTATATACCTGACTCTATGTAACTGACACTTAAGCTACTAACACTTCTAGATTAACCTTCCTATATTTAGGGTTTTTTTGACTGACTTTAATAATTAGGAATTGTGTAAAAATTTTAAAACATTTAGACACTGACTTACTTAACTAACTTAAACCTCTGTTTAAATTAGTTAAACAACCATTTGTACATCTGTTTGTTTTTGTGTGTGTCCTCACACTTATTTGGTATTAGTGTTATGAAACACCCAAACCAAACTACAGCACAGCAGCTCAGGATTGGTGTTTGTTTATTCCAAACAGAGGCAGTGCCAAGTGAGCCTCCTTTCTGAAGATGCAATAACTGCTCCACACCCTGCTTGACGTCCGTATGTGCTAAAAAATCATTGTAGAAAAAAAAAATCTCTTGAGTCTGTACCTGTTTTACATAGGATATGCAAGATGTCTGTGTTATACACGTGATATAACTGCTGTATGTAGAAAACATTCCAAGAACCTTTTAAGTAAACTAGCTCTACTGGTAACTGATGGTGGAACAAACAATATATTTCTATTTTTAATCTTCCTACAGTATATGGTCAAAATGAGCTGCAGGGATATATTTGTAGATTAAAATATATTTGTAGATTAAAAATGACAGGGTGCCAAGGGAGGATTGCGGCTTTGTATGAGGAAGTTAGGAGTGGCAGAGAAGTATGTTAGATTGGTGCAGGATATCTGTGGACAGATTCACAGATGAGGTCAGACTTAGGTCTCTGTGTACTATGACTTTAACAGATGTGAGGTCTGTAGTAAGTATATGCAGCAGCTAGACGAGAATCTAGAAAAAATAACAACTAGAGAAGGTTGGGATAGTTTGAACATGTTCAAAGGAGAGACACTGGATACATTGGTTGAACAATAATCCTAGAGATGATCTAGGCTGAAGAGGAGATTGATACAAGGAGAACAAGGAGAGAACAAAATGATTACTTACTGGTCTGCGTCGTCTACTGGTTCTCCTTCACCACCCTTGCCACAGTAGCATCCATACCACACGTACTTTACGGCAAGGTTGTGCGAACATTCTAAAATGTTTGCAAGCTCTAGTAAATCTCTCTTCACCCGGAGGGATTTGTGTGTTGCCACAGCAGTTGTCGCCACTGCAGAGACCAACAAAAAAAAAAAGGCATGAAGCACAAATCCAACAATGCACTGTCAAAACAAAGTCTCTTTCGAATAAGAGAAAAGTTCACAATATTTGAAAAATTAAAAAAAAAAAAATTGAAAAAACTTCTAGTTTGACCAGTTTAGAAAGGTCTACGAGGCCCCACAAACAATGCAAAAGACAGGACAAAAAGGCAAGATAGTGTTTTAAGTGCAACATTTTACAATGGAGCAGGGAAACCCTATCAGTATCTATGGTGGACCAGTAATATTACACCATTGTTGAAGGATCATTCAATTTTCAAAATAAAGCAAATATAAATACTTTTACTACTTTAGGATGTTCTTTTAATGACACCCACTGTCCATTTGCATTTGAAGTATTATTATCTTTCTTACTTTATTCTTTTAGTATCAGTATTTATTCTTTGCCAGATTATCATTTAATAAAAAAAAAATGAATAGACTGGATGATTTTTGAATTAAATAAATTAGTTAAAGTGAAGTAAAAGTTCCCTTGTGGCTCGTTATTACATGACCTAAAGGCCGGTGCTGGTCCAGGACCAGGGGTTGAAGGATCTTGAAATGGAGCACTGTTCATTTTTACATTACACTTAAAGACACGCTATGATATTCCAATTAGTCTACTCCAACAATATTTTGGGAGGAAAATATATATATTTATACAAAAGGCTGAATAGCAGAATAAAATCACATTGTGCTGGAAGGTAATCATTCCAATCTTGTAAATGTCTCAAATGGTTCAACTTTTTTTCTGGGCACCCATATTTTAAGTTACAACACCCTAACCACCCTGGTCAAGAGACATTATTCCTAAATCTTTTATAAAACAAAAACATAATGCGCGATGACCGCCCCCCAAAAAATCTTTGGACTCAACCAAGGGTCCAGACCCAGTCTTTAGAAAATAACAGTCTAAATGACATGAAGAATCTGGGCCTGTGTTTTTTAAGAAGTTGAAATAATCGACTGATTTTGTTACATCTTGTGAACAAAACAACCTTTACACTTAAAATTATAACAATAAAAAAAAGGAAATTTACAGAATTTTAGATTTAGTCCACCACATTTTATTTTTTTATTAAATGTTTGTTTTAATTTATATATATTTATATAAATATATATTTGTTCATGTGAGTGTGTATGTACATGCATTAAATTCATGTTCATTTCAGGTGAGAATTGTTTGACATACGGTAACCTTTCCAACCAGGCAGTGAAGAGTAGTTTCTTGTCTCTATCACAAATCACAAATACAGTAAGAAATTGCTGGAACATTATAAGCCATACACCTTTCTGTTTCTGCCTAGACTGACCACTAAACAACTACAGCCTTAAAATAATGAGGAAGAACGTGGTATTTGATGTAAGCATTATACATTCCGTGTCGTTTACTTTCTGCCCTCACTGACATGAATAAAAACAGCAACACTTTCCCCCCGGGGCTGCTGCTCTGCTTCAGCGCAGTTTTCCATAGTCAGCGTGAATAATAAACTCACCGGACAACACCAGGAGCAGCCGGTAAAACGTAGACATCACAAGAAACATACGGTTCAGCTCCTCACCAAGTGCCGCTCTCCTCGAATCTGCGTAAAATTGTTTTGAGTGAGAAGCATTTATCACACCCGTACCCTGATCATCACTGTTAAGCTACGGGTTGATGACTCAATTTTTGTGAATTGGCGCCCTCTGTTGGAGAAACCAGGACTAACAGTGGGCCCGTAAGCGTGGGAAGGAGAGTAACTTCCGAAACATGAGAAAATATCTTCAACAAATCAACCTTTTCCATCTCCCCCTGTTTTCTCCAACTTCTACTCTAACTTGGACTACATCCATGTCCTCCCTCACTGCATCCATCGATCTCCTCTATGTCTTCTACCTGGTAGCTCCATCTCTAGGATCATTCTTCAACCAATATCACCACTGTCCCTCCTCGGAAAATGTCCAAACCATCTCTATTTGGCTTCTCTAGATTTTTCTCCACACCTTCCTGTCTGTGTTGTCCCTCTAATGACCCCAACCCAATTTCAAATCCGGTCCGTCCATCCTGCCTGTACTCTATTCTTCTCCTTTCTTCCACAGTCTCCACTGCTCTAACCAGTTGATCCTCACAAAACTGCACCTTGACCACCTCTGCTTTTTTTCTAGACTCACCATTCCGTCAACATCATTCATTCATCTGAATTCTCTTATCCGTTGCAGAGTCTCGGGGGCAGCAGTCTCCACCAGCAGTCACCTAACCCCCCCCCCACAAACAATGCAAAAGACAAGACAAACAGGGAAGACAGTGTTTTAAGCGCAAACATTTCACAAAGGAGCAGGGAAACCCTATCAGTATCTGCGATGGACCAGTAATACTACACCAGTGTTGAAGGATCGTTCAATTTTCAAAATAAAACAAATATTAATAGTTTTTACATAAGATGTTCTTTTAATGAAACCTACTCTGTCCATTTGCATTCAAGTAAGTAACATTATTTTTCTGATTTTATTCTTTTAGTATCAGTATTTATTCATTATCATTATTATTTAATACAAAAGTGAATAGACTGGATTATTTTTGAATGAAATAAAATAGATAAATTGAAGTAATTTTTTTCTCTATGTTCCCTTATGGCTTGTTATTACATAGCCTAAAGACTGGCACTTGTTGCAGAACCTTGAATAATTTTTACATCACACTTAAAGACATCTTATGATATTCCAATATTCTACTTAAACAATATTTTGGGAGGAAAAAAAATCATATTTATACAAAAAGGCTGTATAGTACAATAGATTAAAAGCACTTTGTGCTGGAAGGTACTTATTCTAACCTTGTAAATGTGTCAAATGTTATAATGGTTTGTTGTCATTAGCGTAGTCTGTCTAAACCAAGTATGTCTACACCAACCATCTTTTCTGGGCACCCATATTTTAAGTTATAAACCTTAATCAGCCTTGTCAAGGAGACATTATACTTAAATCTTTTATATAACAAAAACATGACGCACCATGACCCAAAAAAAAATCTTTTGTGAACAAACCAAGGGTCCAGACTCAGATCCTCAGTATATAAATTGCTGCACCTTCACCACCTCACCAGCACCTCACTGGCAACCCGGCAGCTGGTGCAACAGAACCTTACAACTTGCGGGGCCAACTTGTCTTGTCTCTTTATTATATATGTACAATAAATACGATTAAAATGACATAATAGAATAAAATATGTGAGAGTTGCTAATTTGAAGTCTGTGTATGTCACCGTGGAGATTATACTATCTGAAAATGTCAGAATGAAGGGTGTCTAACATAGAGGCGAGTCTAGATCTGACATCATTTGTCAAGGAACAAATAGAGTACATGCTAATCAAACTTAAAATATCTGTGCCTGTATAATCTGGAGGTCCATTCCCAGCAATCCTCTTCTCCTGTAAATAAATCAGTCAAGAGTGATAAAAGCAGCAGCACGTCTGTGTCGTCATGATCAAACACTCAGGACAGACTGTAGCTATCATCATCACTCTCACAACCATATAATGCACCCACCGTGTAGAAGAGAACAATATTGTTGTCATATTGGTCTGTGACTTTTTTTGTCGACAGAAAAAATACATTTAATAAATTAAAAGTGAATGTAAACTAACAAAAGGGAATTAGATATAGTTTTGATTTTTTTTTTTTAAATCAACCTTTTAATTGAGTGATCTGTGATAGAAGTGTGTGAGCTTAGGTGAAGAGAAAGGTTTACAGGACAATTGTGAGACCGACCATGATGGATGGATTTGAGACATTACCATTAGGCAGAAGACAAGAGGCAGAGCTGGAGGTGGCAGAGGTAACGATGTTGAAATGATGGGAAGGTTTGAAGAAAAAGCCACAGAAGCCAGATTGAAATGGTTTGGACATGTTCAGAGGAGCGACAGTGGATACATGATCCTAGAGATGGAGCTACCAGGTAGGAGACAGAAGAAGAAGAAGAAGAGGAAGAAGAAAAAGAAAAAGAAAAAAAAGAAGAAGAAAAAGAAGAAGAATAGTGATATCTAAGGCATGGAGGCTGAAGTTCAAGAAAAAAAAAATCTCTTTCAGACTATTCGTTGGACTAAATCCATGAACCACAACTCAGCAAAGTGTTTTGCCTTCAGCAGTCAGAGAATGTTGGGGTTTTTCAGCAGTGTAGCTGCATTGGCATGGACAGGGCTGTAGAGGTCAGTAATCAAC
>JAFBJS010001466.1:11816-49494 GCA_016785265.1 Paraplagusia blochii | reverse complement strand
AAGGGAATTAGATACAGTTTTGATTTTCCATCCATCCATCATGGTTGGATGGATTTGAGACATTACCATTAGGCAGAAGACAAGAGGCAGAGCTGAAGGTGGTAGACGTAACACTGTTGAGATGACAGGAAGGTTTGAAGAAAAAGCCACAGAAGCTAGATTGAGATGGTTTGGACATGTTCAGAGGAGCGACAGTGGATACATTGGTAGAGAATGATCCTAGAGATGGAGCTACCAGGTAGGGGACAAAGAGGAGAATGATGGATGCAGTGAGGGGGGACATGGAGGTAGTTGGAGTCAGAGTAGAAGATACAGAGAACAGGGAAAGGGGGGAAATGCTATTTGCTGTGGCTACCTCTAAATAAGGGGCAAGCTGAAAGGAGGAGAAGAAGAAGAAAAAGAAGAAGAAGAAGAAGAAGAAAAAGAAGAATAATAGTGATATCTAAGGCATGAAGGATGAAGTTCAAGAAAAAAAAATCTCTTTCAGACTATTCGTTGGACTAAATCCATGAACCACAACTCAGCAAAGTGTTTTGCCTTCAGCAGTCAGAGAATGTTGGGTTTTTTTAGCAGTGCAGCTGCATTGGCATGGACAGGGCTGTAGAGGTCAGTAATCAACAGCTGCGGATAAGTGCAAGTTCTGAGTTATTCGTTTCTTCAGCTGAAAAAACTACAAGATAAATAAACAAATTACTTTTGTACCTGAAAAAAATCTTTCTTTATCTTAATGTTAGTCAGGCAGTGGTGGTCTGGTGGTTAAGGTACCGGACTGGGGTCTGGAGGGTTCAAGGTTTGAATCAACCAACTGCCGGGTTACGGCTGAGGTTCACTGGGAATGACACCGTCGCCACTCATTGCTTCCTGGGCACTCTCAGCTTCCCACTGTTTACTTTGGTGATGGGTTAAATGCAGAGGTACATTGTAGAGTGTGCACTGTGATACTTGTTTTTGTCTTTTTATATCTTTTATTTTCAACAAGATTTACACAAAACCATGATGGCTGTGTGGCTCAAAATATCTTAGGAGTTCTTGTTCTGCTGAACTCCTGTAAAAGTAGGTTCTGGGGGGGTTTAGCCTGTCTCCTGGGAATGAAGATGCTTTGTTGAGCATTTTTTTTTCAATGACGTTTCAGTGCCAAGATTGTTCATCTAACAAACTGCAGCATTGATCCAGGGATGGATCAACTGTGAGAACCCCATTATATCTTTGTTTTCCATCTTTCTATTATGGTCTTTGAAGGTATATTTTCTGCTCCGCCACACTGCACTCCACTGTCATTCATAATGTGATAATAACAGGACATCTGTATCACAAAAGACATGTGGTCCTGGTTGTGATAACAGAGGGCATGTTCACTGTTTTTTTTTTTCCCCGTTTTACGATTTAGTGCCACCCTCATTGTTCCGCACTCTGGGAGATAAACGCTGCATCCTCCCGGCTGTTATTACTGCTGCCAGGGTGACTGCACTGCATCAGGAGACTCATCCCTCGTACGTCTCTGGCTGGCCAATCCACTTTCACAAAGCAACCTGTCAACATTGAGATCATATCAAGCTGAGTCTGCCCTGAATGACAATTTGGATGTCACTGTGAAGCTCAACAGGGTTAGGGTTAGTATTCTCGACATTAAATACTATCCTTTGTTTTTTAATTTCATTTGCTTTTGTTCTCTATTTACTTCCATTGTGTTTCACTCAAATGTATGTTTTCATCTATAGTGGCAACCTGGCAATGCATAGCAGGGCTATAGATTTAGAGTCACTCTGAATTGATCATAGGTGACCATGTGATTGTGAATGATTTTGAGTTTTGACGTATGTATATGTGACAAACTGCCCACTGAATTTAAAAGGATCATGGGACAAGATAAGATCTGGAGTATTGTGAATGTACTGCTTAGGTAAGTAGAATATTCTGGATTTTGAGTAAAAAAAAAATAGTAGTCAAACAAACACCAGAGCATGACAAGAGGGGACTGCAACATGCAAAGGTGCAGGCCTAAATTTAGCAAGAGACCATGTCAGAAACTGTGATACCTATTCAGCATCTTAAACTGTACTGAGACAATGGTTGAAAAGTAACCAGACATGCGCTCAACATTTATTAAGTCACTTCTCTTGGTTTACTTGCAATGTCCTGTGATTTATGTATTCTTTTGCATGATGAGCTGATAAATGTCCTCTGCACTAACCTGCCTTAGGACAACAGGTGAAAGTTAGGTATTGTCTGGGACATTTATATATTGTTTCTCTTTGCTGACATATAATAAAAGTAAAAAAGGGGTCTCAGTTTAACAACAATACTGTTAGTGTATTGTAGATTTCTTGCTAAAAGAGCTTAATCTGTGTATAATTAATTTCTTTTATGATGTTTCCAGGTCTCGGGGGCAGCAGTCTCCATGACTGCCAACCAGATCACACAGTTCCAGGCTGTGAGCCTACCTGTAGACGGGTGAACCCCTTGGAAGTTATGTAGGGGACGGTGCTATGATCAGAGCTCCTCAGTGGCAATCTGGCAGATTTGCAGACGCAATTCAACTTCTCCAACCGCCGGTCCACAACTGCTGCCCGTTATGTCAATGTAATATTTTCTTCTTCTGGCTTTTGCTTATAAATGCATAATATCATTTGATGAATTTTTATCCATTAAAAATAGTATGGTACTTGAAGAGGGTGGATGCTGTGCCGTTCTTAGGCGTAGTAGAAGAGTAATGAAAGTGCCAACCCCACACCACTGCTCTCTGGCGCTTATAGCTGCCCACTGTTCACTTTGGTGATGGGTTCAATGCAGAAGTGTCTACGTTATGTACTGTGCAGTGGTGCGGATCACGATGACAACGAGTTTTTCCTTTTTTCCCCTTCCTTCTTTTTGGTAAAGCACCAGAGGAGCTACAGCAGAAAGAATGTACTGTCATAAAATATGGTTAAAATAAATGCATATGTATACAATACTATTATTAAGTCACCAGACTTTGCTCAACAGAATCACTGTGTTGCAAATCACGCCAGAGATCAAGCTGTTATGCACTGTCTGAAAAGCTATCTTTTGTCAGTTTGATCCTGTAGTGTACAACTACCAACTGCAGGAGGCAGCAGTGCGCTTGAAGAGGCTGGATGCTCTGCCGTCCATCGGCGTAGTAGAAGAGTAATGTAAGCGCGGCCTTCAGCAACACACTTATCGCGCTTAGTTATTTTCTTTTTTTTAGTTTTAACGTAAAAACGGTGCCTCTCTTTTGGGAACCGATCCTGAGGTCTTGAGGTATTATGTGCCCATCTATGTAAGTATGTGCGACTGTCGCTACTTGCTCTTTGTAAATAATTAACATGTCTAAACAAAACATGAAGCTGGACATTTATAGATAGCTATTGTTTTCGTTGCGAGGAACTTGTTTTACTGAACTTTTACAAGCCTTTACACTGAGGTTCAGGCTCCTTTTGTTTAACATTGACAGTGGAGAACATTAGAGATGCCGAGGACGGCCCGTATAAGCCCGTGTCAGAAACGTGCCATTGGACAAATGGACAAAGTGACGTTCGGTTTACCTTTGCTATCAACCAAGAGGCGCAAACTACACGTCTTGACGTTTATTACACACGTGCATCAATTGCTACGCATTTACCGTATCACAAGTCCTTATTGCGCTTTTGAAAAGTTGTCCTGCCGTCATCTCATCGCTATAATATTGTTTTTTTTTTCAAGAAGGAATTTCAAGAGGTAAATGTTTTTTTTCGGACTTACGCGCCTTTCTGATGCTAACACAGATTTGCTTCAATATTTGCTATTGCAGAGTATAGTCGTATTTCTGAAAAAATAGTTTCATACCTTTAGCGACATATAAATAGCTGGTGTATTTAATAATTTGGCTGTTAACAATTTTACATATAAACGATGTTAATGTCATTCTGTCATAACTTGAGGTTGTTTGACAGTTGTATAACAAACAATATACATATTTTTTAAATATTGACCTAAGTGTTAGGTATATGCATATATCTGCGTGATGTCCGACATCTTGTCACACTATTATTACTTTTAAATATTGTATTATTGTTTCTGTTTCGCAATTGAGGTAAAGACGCGGAAGCTTTGTAACACGATGATGTTATTCATACTTGAATGACAAATTGCTGTACTTAACAGCAAACCAAACCTGGCTGAAGGACCTGTTTTGAGTATTAACGACAAAATTTAAGTACACTCTGTGTTTCGGGATTTCTATAATGTCTGGGACTATTTGTATGTACATCAATAACTAGTAAAAGGTAAAGAAAATGAATTTCTTGAATTTTTAAGATTCAGTTTTGATGTCGTTTAGAGTGTAAAAGCAATGGGGGAAACCGACATGGCATACCCAACTTTTAATTTAGTAAACCTTTCAAAAGACGCTTTTGGAGACTAAGCAGACAAAAGAAGAGATTCATAGGCTGTTTTGATATTACAGAGCAGAGAAACTGCCAAATATCAAAAAAATTACGGAAGTTTATTTACTGTTAGCCGAGAAAATAACTTTTGAAGTTTCTTTTTAATTTGTTTTGCTCACAAACTCACATCTCATTCACTTTTTGGCCAGTGGTTGCCTAGTGGTTAAGGAACCAGACTTCGGTCCACAGGGTCCCAGGTTTAAATCCACCAGTTACCAGGTTACTACTGAGGTGCACTAAGCATGACACCGCAAACCACAACTGCTTCCCAGGTGCTCATAGCTGCCCACTGTTCACTTTGGTGTTGGGTTAAATGCACAGGTGACATTTCGTTGTGTGCGGTAGTGTGAATCACAGTGTTAATAAGTTGTTTTTTTTTTCCTTTATTTTTTTGGTAAAGCACCAGAGGAGCTACAGCCTGTCAATAGCTGCTGTATGAAAACCAAAGCCCTCATTTCCGACACCAAAAAAAAATACCACAAATGCCCTGCTGTATTTTGCAGTAATTGATAGGAATTAAGAATTGTAAAAAATCTATAACTTTTCCGTAACTTTATGAACTTGGTAAACAGTTTCAGATACATCCCTGGCATAGTTCCATCTAAAGCATTGCACATTATTTAATCAAACACTGAACAGCCTGGCTCTGGTTGTATGATTATCAAGGTATTTTCCAGTAAGACACTGTTTTTCTATGGCCTCATTGTGCAAGCACCTCCTATTGCAGCAGTTTCTCCATTCAGTTCTTTTAAATCTAGTAATAAACAAGAACCACCCAGTTTTTTTTTTTTTTTTATCAAACGTCAAATCTGTTTTACAAGCCTTTAACAGCAAATAATAAATAAATTGATAAAAAAAATGCTTTTCTAATAAATTTATCGGAGATGATGACAATACTTTGAAATGCAGTACATCAAGGATGTTTTCAACTCGAGATCTCTGTTGTTAGCAAAACTTGATGAAGAAAAGCTGGCCAATGACATAACCCTGTTGATTGATACACACGTAAAAAAAGTTAAAAGTATATTGCACTAAAATGTTATTTTTACCGAAAAACCGCACACTTTTTAAAGTGTCGACATGTAAAATCACAGTGCACAGTACAGTGGTATTGTCAGATAATATTGAGTTCAATTTGTAGGGAACCAAGCAACAGAGACTAGAATTTTGTAAAACTGGAGCATTCAAGTGTCCTTTTTTCTTGTGAGTGCAATACAGTAATACTGTATAATAATACAGTAAATAATATGGCAACATCATATTCTTTGCATAAAATACCTAATGCACTACACATTAACAACATAAATATTAACATAATAATATTTTAATTTATATTGTACTCACTTTTGCTTTTGCTTTTCCCATTTGCCTGCAGCATTTGCTTAGGCATCATGAGGGCGACGTGTTGTGTAAAGAATAAGACTGCTTAATAATTGCTTCTTTGTGGAGGTTTTACCCTCATGCCGGGCCTTCCTTTTATCTTCATTTTTACAATCAGGTTTTATAAAGATTTCCCTTTGATCTTTGCTCTCCATATAACCCTATGCAAACATGGATAGTAGTTTATTTATTTTTATTTTTTTATTTTTTTAAATAATGTTTAGTTTAGTCCAATTACTGAAATATGAACACCCACACTCCCTCTAACATTTTGACTGAGTTTCTACACTAAGTATGCAATGTTGCATCACATAAATAGGATTATAGGTTGTTCTTTTTTATACCCATAGCACCAAGATATTCAAAACACATTAGCTCTTGATTTGATAAGGAAATACATTCTTTGTGTGTTATAAAAAGGGAAGTTGGTGCTTTGCCACAATGAGCTGGTCATCAAGCTATCTTTTAGTGAAGAGAGAGAAAAGAATGAATGAAAAAGATAAGAAATACATGACAAGGCCACGATTGAAGAAGAGAAACACATTGAAGAAGGAGGCACGTGAGGATATTTGTTGCAACAACAAATGCGAAGCTTGTATTTTTTTGGTTCTTTTCGATGCTGATACAATTAATATAAATTAGTTTGTGTGTTTTTATTTTAGGTGCTGACCAAGGAGTGGATCTTAAAACACGCAAACATGTCCAAAGCGTGTCAAGACAGGAGGAGTCGGTGGCAGGAGATCCAGAAGGGCTTGCAATTTATTCAGTAAGTGTAATACTACATATCCTAGGGTTAACAAGAAAAGAGCTGATTTGTTTGATCTGACAGATTCACTACATGGTAATTTAGTTAAAAACAAATTAGCCTGAGTTCCCTTCCAAAAATGAATGATCCCCTTTATTTTGTCAACGTTGGGAGAAAATAATTAAATCAAATGTTAATTAAAAGGAAAGATGGGAAAATCAATCCTTGCAGTCTTTTTTCCTCCACCATGTTGGTGTGTTTTGTGGCTAATCTCACAACAGACAAAATAAGCATTATTATAAATCTTAAGGTATCAGATTGGATAAGACAAAGTTATTATAGTCAATGTTCGATCCTGAAGTTATGATCAATATCAGTCCATTAGCGATCTTTATTAGATCATTAACCCTAGTTCAGGGATACACATGAAACCAAAGAACTTTCTTAAATCTAGTCTGAAAATAGTCAACTAACAGGTGGTCAAATATGACAAAAATAGATAAAATATAGTGGAGATAAGTTAATAAAATTAGTCAAAGATAACTCATAGTTGCTTTTAAAGCAGTAAAAGATGTGTCTGATGGTTTGGATTCCAAATAACCTGTAGAACAACCTGGATAGGAAAATGTTTTTAAATCAATATAGTTTGCGTAAAAACAACATAGGAAATGAACAACCCAGTCAGTCAAATTTGAAAATACCACAAAAAATGGTACTAAAGACGCATTTAATAGTTTAATCCTGTTTTGGACATTGAACAGTAACTTGGCTGCCGTGGTGTGACTCATTAGGGAGGATAAAAACACTGTGTTCAACTTCAACGACAGCACTGTGCAGAAATGTTTGGTTCATCTTGCGTCAGGTATTTCTTTTTTAATAAACCCTCTGAGTCAGAAGATTTCTTTTGTACGAGCAATGTGACCTAAGATATTATTTTGTATTCATGCTTCAACAAAACTTAGCATAGTTATATATGCGTGGTTTTCACACTGTATTTCTAACCAAGAAAAGAAAAAAAAATCTGCTCGTAGCTGCGTAAAATTTGAATGATCACATTAGTGAAGAAATGTCCTTGAAAAGATTGCAATAAAGAATTACAATCATCTGACCATGGCACCTCTTGCTTCCTGGCAACCTTCAGAAGACAAAAACTAGCAAGGGCAACTTGCAATGGCTTTCAAACTGAACAGTTTTGAGTTGTTATTGTTTAAGCAGCATCTATTTTTGGTGACAGGGTTTTAATGGTCAAGAAAAACCTGGAAAAGCTGTGAATTTATTCAATTTCCAGGCCAAATGAGAGTATCTTTAGTATTTTAATTTTAAAGAAGTTTTGGAAAAGTTATGAAACTGCAGTATATGTAACATTTATTAATTGTCTAAATAGAGACAATGCTAGAAGTATGCCTTTTGAAAATAGTTGATGCCTGGGAAGTGTAGAACGCTACAATGGCTGACAGAGGACACTGACAAAACGTGTGCCTGTTGTTATTATAATTTGAACGTTTAAAATAAGGGTGAAGCAGTTCTTGTGAGCCATTTGAAAGGCAAAAAAGCACTAGGCCAGAGCCTTAACTGCTGACAGTGCATTACCAATAGGTGCTCCATCCAGCAGCAACACCTCAGTTTCTACGGCAACAGAGCAAAAAAAAAACTAAGTGCTTAATACGGAGATACTTTGGATCCTGAAAAAAAATAATTCAAACTAATTAAGTCGTCATATAACCATGCATTTCAGATATAAACCTAATCAAACCCACAGTAAGGAGTTTTCGGTGGTCACATTTCTTTTGGTCATGAAAATTGAGTAAAAGGTTTTGTCAAGTCGTTCAGTGGTAAAAATTAATCACCTGGAGTTCAATTTTCAGAAGAAGGCGCATTAACCATCCCAACTGCACTGTCCAAACAGTTTGTTGTTATTCCGAGCAACAGCTCTATATAAGCTGAAACCTTTCAAACCTTAGTTAGACTTTACATTAAAATAATCTGACCGTGTTTATTATTCAGCCAGATTGTCCAGTCCACTGATCCCCAACAACTGGGACCTATCTGTGAGTGAATTGGTGCTGTGCTGCAGAGAAATAATGTTTCCTTTTGTCCCCATCTGGCTATTACTTCCACTTGAACCATACCCATGTCAACAAAATAAGTTAACTATAGAATGGCTAGGATTCCATCATCAATTATGCAACTATATTTGATGGGGAATTACTTTCATTCAGAGTCATTGATACAAGATTCTAACCTTTTATACTGGTCTGGAAGCAGGAAGTCATAGGCTGTGTGCACTTGTGAAATGCCCATGCTCGGTTAATTCAGGTAGGAAGATTTTATAGGTAAGAAATTAAATTTTATTAAGGGGTGTTTATCTGACACAACTTAGTGACCGTTCTGTGAAAATGGAAAGAAACATTTAAGTGGTCCGTGGCGCAAAAAAGGTTGGGGAACACTGGTCCCATCCACTTTATTGTTATCCTCTGTCAGTAAGTTTTGAGAGTAAGAGACTGAGTTGAGGTTCAACTCTTTGTATATTTGCATTTGCTTTAAAATGTATTGTTGTATGTGAAGTTTAGAGCAGCAACATCAAGAATGAATTTTGGAAAGTATGTGTAGCAGGGTTATCATTGTTAACAAAAACTAACGAAAAAACGAAAACGATCACTGAAAAAAAACTCTTCGTTAACTGAAACTAACTAAAACGATCATTAAATAAAAAAAAAAAAACTATAACGAACTAAAACGAAAATGTGTCCTAACAAAACTAACTGAAACTAACTGAAATTAGAAATGAACTACCCTTCGTCTTTGTTTGAAAAACTAAAACTAATTAAAACTAAACTAAAACTAAACATTTTGGACAAAACTAAAGCTAACAAAGACTAAATTAGTTGCTTTTATGAATTACTAAAACTAACTAAAACTAATGTGCTAAAAGGCAAAACTAACTAAAACGAAACTTGACTGAAAAATCCAAAACTATTATAACCCTGGTGTGTAGTCCCGGGTCTTTTGGTTATTCCCAAAATAAACATATTCTTGGTTACAGTTTGAATTAATATTATTATTTTTTGCTACTCCTGTTTTTTTTTTTACTTAATTTTCCTTTTTACTTTTATTTTTTACTTAATAATCTTTTGGCCTTATGTATGAAAATACACCTGTTATTGATATAGCGCCACAAAATCTGCTGTGCTTTATCATCCGAATAAGGTAGGTAAACTTCAGCAGAGATTGTTTATCTATATATATGGACCCTAGATTTTGTCAATGTATTATTAGCTGTAAGAACAGCGGATGTTGTTTACTGACAAATGGCTCAGTGCCCAGCAGGGTGAGGCACCCGGAAGTTTTATTAGTTTCTTGGACTGTGTTGAATTACAGTTGCGCAGGTTCCAAAGAAGCCAAATGTTCTCCCAGTTACATTAGATTTCTTAAGATTCTTCTCTAAGTCATAAAATTGTAACAAAACTGAACAAATTTTCCAGATAGTGATGGCCTTGGTTTTGTAACTGAAGCAAATGTTATATTAAGTAATTCCTTGTGGTTCCACCAAGATGTTTAGTAAGATATGTTTGATACATTCTAAACCGCGTCTATCAAACTCAGTTTTACAGCAGGCCAGAATTGAAAACGGGCATTTAGTCACATGCCAAAAAAAATATATTGCGATATTAACTATATTCGTGCATGTTTTCCCCTCTCTCTGGATATGAAATAGTGTTTTTCCATGTGGATACTCTGATTCTGGAACAGCCAAAGATTATTAGTATCAACACGTGAGAAATTGTTATAGAAAAAAATCACACATCATTGGTAGTTGTTTCTTATTCGGCCTCTTTGTTGTCTCTTCAGATAATTTCAATTTCATTTTCATTATGAATCTTTTCATTGGAAGGATTCCTGTAACACCAAAATAGGACAAAATATATGTGCTATAACAAAAATCATGCATTATTAACATAACAAATTTTGGGAGTTTGTAAGGTCTGGTGGGCCAACTAAAGTACACATTTGATTTTGAACTTGGGACAAAAATAATTACACTGATAACATAAATAAACTGTAGGTATTTCCCCTTCTCCAGATACTAAATGCAGGGCCTGTACTAGGGTCTCTTGGAGTTTGTAGCAAGATATTGCTTGGGACCCCACCTTATCAGTGCCCTCCGCAAAAAAAAAAAAAAAATTGAACGTGTCTCCTAGTGGCCGTGGCCCTAACCAACTGCCTGGCCTGCGCGTCTTGTGTTGGCCCTGAAAATAAATGTTGAACATTGAATCTGGAACAGCCGCTTAATATTATCAACAATTGAGAAATAAATTAAGATATAAAACACACAATGATATTTTTTCCCTTTATCTTTTAGCCTTTCCAGATCCTTTTCATGTGTAAATGCATTTTTAAAGACCTACAACAACAAAAAAAATGTTTGTTTTGTAAAAAATACCTTGCATCACTCATATTACAAATCCTGCCAGTATATAATGGCTTTTTAATGGTGGGCTAATTCTTGTACATATTTGATATGATCTTGTGGGCCAAATATAGTTACACTGCAGCCCAGATTTGGCCCCCGGGCCTGAGTTTGTGCCTGTGCAATAGAGGTTTCAATATTGTCTGCGATTTGACATGGAAATTACTGCCTTAGTCCCTCATTTCAGCCTCTTTTTTTTAAAGTAGTTCCATAGTCTGGCACAGTTGACATTTTGATGTTAGATAACTCTTTATGTTCTTTTAGGTCAACTCTACCTTATCCTGGAAGCCAGGAGAAGTATGAGGTAAGTTATATTGTTTTATTATTCAGTAAGTTATTGTATGAAGCCTATTAAGAAGGTGAATACTTTTTTTTTTGTTATTGGTCTTTTCTATGTAGGTATTTATTAAGGATCTTGTGTGGAATCTTTTTGGAGAAGGGAACGACGTATACAAAGAAGGGGACTGGACAAAATCCATCGAGATGTACACGGAAGCACTGAGTATAGCAGAGTATGCAGACTCTGAGGAAATCTCCGTTCCAACTGGTTTGTTGGAAAAGCTGCATGCAAATCGAGCCGCTGCATATTTGAATGTTGTTCCAGTAAGTTCACCACTTCCATCCGAAATTCTCACACTTCACGACCCTCATTTCATTTGGTGTTACAGGGATAATGAAAGGATGTGTTTTTTTAGCTGCCATCTATCACTTGTACAGTATATGACATGTATGGAAAACTAGTTTCAGTTTTATGTTCAAGTTACCAGTTAATCCAGGCTTGCAAAACAATTTAGCACATTTCTGACCACTGTCACATCTTGTGTTTTTTAAGGGTTTATATGACCAAGCATTAGAAGACTGTGAAAAAGCTCTTCATTTAAACAGTGGGAACCATAAAGCCTTGTACAGAAAAGCCAAATCTCTAAAGGAGATGGGCAGACATCAAGAGGCCTATGATACAGTTGCCAAATGCTCTTTAGTAGTGCCCCAGGTAATGTGCTCCGTCAGTCATCACCATTCAATAGAATCAAGTCGATGTACAGAGAAGTCAATGAAAAATACATTTAGTTATCTTAAAAAAATAATAATATTTCTGTCTCAGGATCCTAGTGTCACACAACTGACCCAGGACCTTGCCAAAGTTTTAGGGTTGAAAATCCGTAAAGCTTACGTAAGAAGCAAGGTAGGTTCCACAATTAACATAAACCAGTCATTCATATGTCAAAGTGTATTAATTACAATTTTTTAAAAATATGTTTTTGTCAGCCTTCTCTCAATGTTTTGCGAGGATCAAATGATCAAGATGCATCATTTGATAAAGTGAGGAAAAACACGACTCAAAAAGTTAATTAGAAAACTCACAAAACGTACAACGTATGACTTTATATCTGAATGTTTTCAGCTACCTAACTGCTCTGCTTCAGTTGAAGATATAGAAGTTGGTAAGTCTTTCTTTCTTTTTCTTTTTGGATAAACAAAACGGATCAAATAGTAACCCCTATCTTCTTTTTTCTAAAGAAGAAGAAGAAATGCTTAAGGATAACCAGAATGACAATGTTATGGCTCCTATTGAAGCTTCCTCTGCTGGTGATCTGCTTATGAATGAAGCCCCACTAGAAGAATTTCCTCACAATAACAGTATTTCATCTGCGATGCCTTCGGAATCTCTGGGATTTGAGTCGGTTTCTCTGCCGGTGTCTGTGAACGCATCAGTCGGCCTCCCCGCACTCACATTTGTTAATGGGTGCAGAACAGTTAAGCCATGTCCAATAGTTGAAACCAGTGACGATTTTGACACGGACATCATAGGGAACGACCTAGATGATCTGCTGGACCAAGCTGAGCCTGAACTTCACATGGTGAGTGAGAAGATATTTATATATTCATAAAAGACTAGATGTGATTGTTAGAGTGAGTGACAGAATGTTTGAAATTAAATTGAGCTTTAAATGTGCTTTTTATTGTTTAAAATTATATTGAAATTTTGGATGAAAATAATAGCTCACCACCCATTTCACGTGTTCACGTTTTAAGTACCGAAAAAAAAAAAAGATTTAATAATTATTAAAGACGTAATAGATTCTGTAATAATCTGCACCTTTATGTAACAGTAGAGTAACACCACTAAGACAAAGTTTAAGGCACGGGTCTCAAACTCACAGCACGTGGGCCATTTGCAGCCCCCACCTTGATGTGAAAGTTTAATTTATAATAATAATATTTTATAGATTTTTTTTCTCCACATTTTATGGTAAATCCTATAGTTCTCAAAACCATCCACAGTGTCCCTCTGGTTCAGTGTTGTATTACACTATTTTTTTAATAGAAAATATATATTTTGTATTGAACACTGGAAACTGACGCGACCCTTCGGTGAAATGATAGTGTGGATGGTGGCCCTCAACTTATATGAGTTTGAAAACCTTGGTTTAAGGGTTTCCACTCTGACTAGAGATCAAGCATTACCTGTGGACGAAAGGTCATGATTGCAATGATGAGATTTCGAGTATGAGCTCTTATTTTAAATGCATGTCACCAATGCCAGTCCTAGATATAGTATAAATAATTCAGATAGTCAAGATACTCAAGAGTAGACTCTCTCAAATGGTGCTTACAGGTATCTGTTTACTGTTAACTTGAACCAACTAGCTTCAAATCAGTTGGAAAATGGTGGCTGCTTTGGATCACATGTTGAGTCTGCTGCTCCAGCAACAGAATAACAATAAACCATTGTAATAACAACAGACAATGAAACTGTTTACACACAGTAGACATCTGGGCCAATTCTCATTGTTAAAATGTAATTAGTTTTGTTTTTGCGCATTTACCCTAAACCGATTTGTGGCAGGTGTCAGACTTCTTTTTTTTGTTTGTTTGATTGCTTTCTAATGGGACACTGCCTATGGTTTGTTGTCTTCTGTGGTTGTTAGAGCTGCTGTGTTTTACATATTTATTTCATTTAGGTCAAATATGATATAAAAATGATCAACATGATTCTTATTCATTTCACAATATGCTGCTCTGTGTGTTGCATTGTTTCCATGCCTGAATTTAGCCTGTGAGATGACAAGAGGAAGTGTGTTTTTTATTTCTTTTTTTCTGCTCTAACTGAGAACATCCCCTCCATCCGATTCAGAACATCCATGTTATCCGTTGTTTTATTGTAGCCTTACTCAGTCTGGCTGTGCCCTTTATGCCCTTTAATGCCTACACTCGTGTGTGTGCTGAGGATACGTTTGGAGCGCCGTATTTTTTGGAAGACTCAAACGTCTCGTCCTCTGCAATCCCTGCATCCCCATTTGTCAGGCGCATATTTCTGACAGCTCCAAGTTTTAGACAACAGTCAAACATGTTTTTTCCTGCGATTACTCCGCTGCTAACACTGGAGCAAGCAGACACTGGTTGCTCTGTTTGTCATTTCGACTGCTGCCATGCTGGATTGATAGAAACAATGCAATTTGTTAAAATCAATTTATTAAAGCATTTGATATAAAATAGCAAGAAAAGGTCTAGGCTGTTTTATGCCAAAGTTATTACTTTTGCCGTTTCCAAAACAGTCAAAGTGACTGCTGTGGACATTCAGGTGTTAAAAAGTTTGAAAAGTGTTGCTACTGAAGTGCTTTCAGTGAAGCACTGTGCCAACCCACATAACTTCCAACAGGCTCACCACCCAGTGTATGGTGCTGTGTGATTTGGGTGGCACTCATGGAGACTGTCGCCCCCGCAACCAGATGAAGATGAATGAATGAACGAAGAAGTGATGTGCTTCTTTTTCTTTCTTTTTTTTTTTTAGGACATCCCCACAGTGAAGGGTCCTCTTCCTCTGCCTACTAGTATTTCCTCTGGCAACTCCATGTCCAGTCCATTCCTGATGTCGTCTCACATCAACCCTTTTCTCCATAGTGGTACCTCGCTGTGCACTGTGACACTGCCTCCACTTTACTCGCAATCAGGGACAAGTACATTATTTGGCATGGACGCTTTTGATGCGGTGTCCCAACCGTTGGACTCCTTGGATAGTCTGTCTATGAATGACTATAAAACAGGTATTGAAACCAAACAAAGTCTACTTCTTTCATATGGTTTCAGTTGTCTACAAAAATAATTAAAATGCCTAAATAAATTGTTTTTCTCTTTTTTTAGATTTTCCTCCTTGTTCCTTCCTTCCTCAGGTATTTATTATTATTGTATATCAATGATCATAATCAATTTGGTGCTTTTATGTAGGTTGTATTACAGACCTTATGATATTTTTTTTTCTTTAATCGAAATGCAGATAAACAGTAAAAACACTCCAATGGGAATGGCTGTGGGGATGCCTGAAATGAAGGGTATTGCTGCAACTGTAGACTTGGCAAAAAATCCTTTAGCGGAAACACATGAATTCAAACAAGCCTGTGCAGTCTGCTTTGTCAAAACCGGTGAGTTTTATTTTTCTTTTCAACCTTTTTATGATTTTATGGTTGTCTAAAAAAAAAAAAAAAAGGAGTTTGATGCCATTTCCCTTTGTCCCTGCCATGTCCTCAGGGCCTGGTGTGTTGGATTTCACATTTCAAACAGAAGAGCACAAATGCAAAAAAGACACCTTACTTGGCAGAAAGAAACATTTGATAGACAAAACGTGGAAGCTCATTCGGCCCAGACCCACAAAAACCCAATATGTTGGACCATATTACATTTGCAAAGGTAACATTTTCATATCTTTGACTAAAAATAGCAAAGCTGTGTGATTAAAAGCCTTTTGACTACGAATTACGCAGGAAAAAAAATGTCACCAAAATGCTAAAAGTGCATTCTGGTTTCAGAGGTGGCTGTTGGATTGGACTGTCTTTACCCCGGCCATTGCACATTCGCGTATTGCCAGGAAGAGATTGACGTTTGGACTATGGAGCGGAAAGGCTTCATATCCAGGGAATTACTCTTTGATCCGTTTGGACACAACCCCAACATCAGGCTCACAGTTCCCAAGGTCTTACAGGAGCATCGTGGGATATTTATGTTTTTGTGTGAGGTAAGTTAAGCCACGCCAATTACATGTTTTGAAGAAGTTCTTACTGTGGGGGAAAATACTCCCGTTGTGTTTGGGAATGTGGCAAACACACTTTCTATCTGCAATCAGTAATCAGAATGAATCAATAATCAAAAGCTTACTACTATTTCTGAACAAACTGACTAACACTGCTATATCAGTAGTGTAGTGTAGTGGTCTGCAACCTTCGATGCACTGAGGCAGGGGACCAGTACTAGTCCGTGGGTCACTTGGTGCCGGGCCGCAGAAAAATGTTTCCTTTTAGCCCCATCTGGCTATTCATACCCATATCAACAAAAGAACTGAACAATAGAAAGGCCAGGATTCCATCATCTATAATGCAGCTATATTTGATTAGGAAATATTTTCTCAGTGAAGACAACAACAAAAAACTAAAAATGATTCAGCAGAGTCATTGATACAAGATTCTAACTTTTTATACTGGTCTGGTAGCAGAAAACTATAGGCTGCGTGCACTTGAGAAATCTTTGTTGAAACCATGCACAGTTGATTCAGGTAGGAAGATTTTATAGGTAGGAAAATATTTCATAACACCAGAAATGTAATTTTATTAAGGAGTATTTATTTGCCACATCTTAACGACCGGTTCGTTCAAGACACTTGTCCGTGGCGCAAAAAAAGTTGGGGAACACTGCAATAAGGACAGGCTAAATATTTTTTTTTGTATTCACGGACCTGTAGAAATGTGGCGGAAAAACACTACTAATATGACTAGCATAAAACAGGTAGTTTCTAAATATAATACTAAACGTTAAAGCCTTTGTCTAAGCAACTTTATTAGCTGTGCCTTTGTTACATTGCACTTGTCTTTATTGAAGAAGGTTCATCTTCAAGTGGCCAAGCAGATTTTAAGGGTTCACTTGGGAGCCTTTCAGCCCATATTATTCAGATATTTCAAGTATGACTCTGGAATTGTCTCATTGCTGGCTGTTTTGTGCAAAAAAAGCTTTCCAAACACATTTGTTTTTGAGATTGAGAATCATCTTACAGCATTCGATAATAAATAAACAGAAAAAGGTGGATAATTAAAATGTAGACATTGTTTATGTGCGGCCCCACACAATTGTATAAAACACAAATTGTATAAAGTCTTAGTCAGGCATTTCTAGTCACAATTTTGAAGCCTGGTTCTTCATTTACAATTATACAAAAATGGAAAAAACATTAGTGTGAAAGCAATATTTGTACATCCAGGAATTTTCAGTGGGATTTTTAAAGTTGTTTGTGATTTACAGGTATGTTTCGACCACAAACCTAGAATAATCAGCAAAACCAACAAAGACGATCCTTCTCTCTGCTCTCATCCAGTGACGAAGCACACCTTTGAGGACCACAAGTACGTGCTCCGACACTCCCTTTATTTAAAACCAATGCATTTGCATTGAATGGATTTGGTTTCAAGTAGATATGTCAAAATTAACACTTTGTTCAAAATGGACTGCAGAGATATCATTGTTGGCAATGAGATAGTTTATACATTTTGCATTTTGTCACAGATAGAAACATCTTCCTTTTGTTATTCATCTAATTATTACAGTAAAGTTTTCTTTCTATGTTGATTCAACATGATTGTGTTTCATTGCAATAGTGATTACTCATAAGACTCAGATCAAGGCAGTCCAGTGTTTATATAGTCACACCTTATGTGGGCAGTTGTGAAACACAACCTGTTGTGTTTTTTTTTTAGTTAAATATATCAAAAAGTAATCTCATTCACTCACAGATTGAGTTCAGTCTGTAACCGTGTTTGTCCCACAGATGCCTGGTTCACATCTTGAAGGACAACAAAGTCAGATATTGCAAAATCCGTCCGCTGACTCCACAGTGTCAGTTGGACCTCTGTCGCCACGAAGTCCGATACGGCTGCGTGAGGGAGGACGAGTGCTTTTATGCCCACAGCCTTATTGAGTTGAAGGTCTGGATGATGCAGCACAACCTTGGTAAAAAACTTACCTTCAGTAACAGTTCTACCACTTTAGTTAATATTGAAAATAAATTGTATTTTTTTTTTTTTTTTTTACGTGTATTCTCCTTGTAGGTACCACCCATGAAAACATTGTAAGAGAGGCCAAGAAGTTTTGGAGTACAACTTCAATGCAAGGAGCACAGGTGAGTTGTAAACAGTCTTAGTCAGTTGGCATTGGAACCAAATAATTTCCACCATACCGTAATTTTTAAATTATTGGGAATTTAGGTTCATAAAAGTAGCTTGGAATTATCAATTAGAGTCATATAAAAGGTCAATTTTATGCTACTCTTATAAAAAAAAAACACTGTTGTGAAATTGTGAAAACAACTAGCTATATTGTCAGGATTTTGACATAGTTTCCCACAGTCTCTTTCATTTTCATCTTCATATTTTCATATCAGTAACTTCATATTTTTAATTATTTACATTTTTTTCCAACCACACTCAATATTCTGCCAGATTAAATACAGAAAATTCAGTGCAATGTTTGTTTTTATTTTTTATTTTTTTATTCCAAGGAGGACACCAATTCACATCAAATGCAGACTTTTTGTAATAATAATTTTCTAGAATTATATTTTTGTTCATATAATCTTTGGTTATACCTGTGGTGGTTATATTGATTATACTGTGTTTTATTTTCAAACCTCTTCAGCAACCCTCCAGTGCACATAGAAGGTTTGGGCCTCCGAGTCTGAAGATGATGTTTGTCTGCAGCCAGTGCTGGAGAAACGGTCAACTCAGCGAAGCGGACAAAAACAGGAAGTACTGCTCAGCCAAAGCGAGACACACGTGAGTTCAGCAAGGTTTACCCTGCAAAACTTAGAATCATGGCAGTCAAGTTCTGATGAAGACAGATGAAGTCTCTGTCTCGTTGTTTCAGGTGGACAAAGGACAAACGCGTAGTGCTAGTGAGCTCTAACGAAAGGAAAAAGTGGACTAACGTCAGATCACTCCCCACCAAAAAACCTGTCCCGGCTCAGTTTGAGGTTTGTCAAACGTTAAAGCGCCTTCAAATCTTCTAATTTGCTATGAAAACAATTCGTGAGCAACTCTTTTGACCAACTCTTCCCCTCTCTCTGTCCTCAGATTTGCATGCACGTGACAGCTGGGAAAAAGTGTCAGTACATTGGAAATTGCACGTTTGCCCACAGCGTAGAAGAAAGAGATCTTTGGACCTATATGAGGGAGAACAACAGTGAGCAATCAGTTCTGCCGAAATGATTTGCTTTAATGGGATGGACAGTCCTTTTATTTTGTCCTCTTGCTCAGTTCCAGATATGGATCAGCTTTACGAGGAGTGGCTGCAGGCTCAGAGGACTGGCTGGGGTGAGGAGAACTCCATTAACTCCATCAGGGAGAATGGCAAACAGATCCACATGCCAACAGACTACGCTGAGGAGTTGGTGAGTCCAGTGTGACACGTGATTTTTCTTCCTTTTGATAGAAGTTTTCGTAGAAACAGTGGCATTTTCTGATGCCTGTGAATGCATCATGTATAGTGTATGTGCAAGATATGTTTGTGTATGCATTGCATCATACATATCTGAAACTTAAATCTGTTGCACGTCCATCATTCAGCACTTCTGAGTGAAGTAACAAAGTGTCACACAAGACAGAAAGTCACAAAACCAAAAAATGGATGAGCTTAGTGAAAATTAGCATTTTTATTCATTATTTTCACTAATTTAAACTTAGAGGATGTATAGGGACAAGACGACACAAATATAATCATTGTAGGCTATTAAACCATGTGTTATTTGTAATATTTGATAAAAACAAAAGATTAGAGACAATATTAACGAGAGAAGAGAATTGACATCATATACAGTATATTGTGGGGACTTTGCTATCGCCACCACGATACAGTTATGTAAAAAATTATTACACCACTCTGCTGTTTTCCTCAATTCCTTGTTCATCTTAATGCCTTGTTCCACTAAAGGTTTATCACCTGGGGGAAACAATGAACACAAAACCATGTAATTACTAAATTTATTGCTATTATTGCTAGTGATGTAGGAACGGAAGTGATTTTTGTCACTGTCAATAAAACCATGCAAAATGGCCAGAAGTCAGCTCTGAAATTAAACTGAATTTTGAGCCTGTTTTGTTGTTATTATATCTGTCCAGATTAATGTAGATTAAGTGGAAGCAGACTTTTTAATGGACAAGAAATTAAAGAAAGAGTGGTCTAATCATTTTTACCATGACTGTATATATCATTATATCACCCAGTACTTTTTTTTCTTCTTGTTTCTCTACTGCAGTACTATTACCTCTAACAGTTATTCAGAATCACAGATAAATATATCAATAATGTATGTTCTGGACAATTGCATAACTTCCAATGGGCTCCCCCAGCCAGATAGCTCACAGTGAGATGCAGTGTGATTTGGGTGGCAGGCGTGGAGACTGCTGCCCCTGACACCTGGTAACGGACAAGAGGATGAAGATTAATTGATAATTAAATTGTGAAATTTTAAAAATTTTGCACATCTAGATTTTTCACTATGAAAAAGAATGTAGTACCGTACTTTTAACTACACACACAAAAAAACATGGTCTCTCTGGTAATGGGTATATATAAGTATATAGAGAATATTATATTAAATGCTATATCTAGTATACATTACAAATGATAATATAATTAGTGTTATGCTCTAAAAAAAAAAAAATCTCTTCTCTGGAGCTGGTGACAACATTTCTTTGGACTAGTACTGGTCCACAGATTCAGTTATTTGAACCTTTACTATAAACCATTTTTACTGGTACAAAGCAGGAGGTTACTTGACAAAACATTAATGTATGTATGTAAATCTGTGTTTTTTTTTTTCATATATACATAAATGTATGTTTCCTAAATTCCAAAAGGTCCCAGTATGGAGCGCTCACATCCTCTACAGCAGTAGGCACAGCCGTGGAGTCGTCTAAACACTGACTTGTTGTAAATGTTGATTGTTTGTAAAAAAAAAAAAAAATGCTTTCAGTACAGTTTCAGGAACAGATGGTCATTAGTTATCTGGGCAATTTTTTTTTTTTCTTTTTCTCCCGTCCCACAGGCTGGCAATCACTGTTGGCTGTGTGGTAAAAACTGCAACAGTGAGAAGCAATGGCAGCAGCACATCACATCAGAAAAACACAAAGAGCGAGTTTTCAACTCCGAAGACGATCAGAACTGCTGGCAGTACCGTTTTCCTACAGGCACTTTTGAAGTTTGCGAAAGGTTTGACATAATGTTGCCAAAGTTTACAGGGCAGATTTGTTGCTGTTATTACAGTAACCATAAGTGTTTTCTTTTTTTCTTTTTTTTTCTCATTTCATCAGGTTTCAGAAAGGTACGTGCACGGAGGACGACCTCTGTAAACTGGCTCACGGGGAGCAGGAGCTCAAGGAGTGGAAGGAACGGAGAGAATTTCTTTCGATGAGACTTGCCAAAGCGAAGAAAGACCATCTAATAGCACCCAATGACAATGACTTTGGGAAATACAGTTTTCTGCTAAAAGACCTTTAATAGTGAGATGATGACGGTTATGACGCTCAACTTATAAAGATGCAGTATTTCAAACACCCTGAGTCTCCAGGGCCTCTAAGGTGAACAGGAAGTAGCCTTAGTATAGAATAATAATACAACAAAGAAAAAAGCAAGGACATTCAGGCCCAATCCTCTGGTTGGCGGCTGTCCTTCTTTCAGGTCAAAATTGCACATGCGTTACTAGGTACATGAAATTCTGACTTGGAGACACTTGAAGCTCGTCTATGCACTTGTAAGCTAAGCAGGATTTCTGCGATGGTGATGAAGATGGTGACACTGCGTGTAAACCTGGATTAAGGACACGAGCGGTTTTCTTAAAAGGCATTTTCCATGAGCAATTTGTATGTTGGTAAACGTTTCCTCTTTCCAGTTTTATTAATGGGACGCTTAAATTAAGAGTAACAATCACTTTCTTTTAAGGTAAATCCAACATGACAGGTAATTTCATTGAATTCAACTGATTCTGATAGTGTTACCAATGTAACTGGCATCACTGCAAATAAAACTCTTTTTAACCAATGTCTGAGCCATCGTGTTTGATTACACACCTCAGATTAATGTTTAAAGACTACTGTTTCTGTGCCGCTTAAATTTTCATTGTTCTAAAATTCTTACTTTTTTTTAAAATTTGATCTATGGTTGGCATTACATGTGCAACCATAGAATTGCATGGGCTCTGTAAAATTGTATATACATTGCCGTGATGAGTGTAAAGTTTGCTTTCAAAGCTCAACTGACACAAAGAGTTGCCAAATAAACTTGAAGCCAGGTACAGGTGAGTTAGCTAACCTGCATGTAAGCTAACCAGCAGCTGCTGAAATGTAATGCAAATTATTAGTGTGATATGCGTTTACAGGAGGCACAGCTGTTGTCTCAATACTGTACATCAGGTGTCTCAAACTCAAATAGGTTAAGGGCCACTGCCCCAACTGTGATATCAGCGTATTAGCAAATAATGTTCAATACAGAAAAAAAAAGGACCCGCTAACATTCAACTTTTACATCAAGGTGGGGGCCACAAGTTGGAGATCCCTGCTGTGGTTATTGAGTCGCGGCCCACTCTCATAGAATTGAAACCAAGCAAATTAATTTTCAAAAAGACAAAATTGGAAAAAAAAATCACTTCTTTTATAACATACTCATTTTATTCAGGAGAATGGAACTTTCAAAAATAGGGGATTTTCTAAAATAAAACACAAGCTCAACAGCAGATTCATAGTAATTTGATTTTTGTCCAGCTGTTCGTCCATTCAGAATGGGTTTCGCAACCGACTTTTTGCTAAGGACCCACCAGTTGAGAACAACTGTCAGCAGATCTCACCACTTTCTACCTCTTGCTTTCATTACTCCTGAGACACAACTCCATCAATGTAAAATAACAACAAGGACCAGTCTACATAAAAATGTTCAATTTTAATAAAAAGGTTAAACAAACAAAAAAAAAAAAAATCTAACAGTTCAAAGGTATCTGCTACAAGGTTATACCAAAAGGAGAGAATTCTAGTGTAAAACCACAAAAAAAAGAAACTCTGTTCTTACTAAAATGTTGACAAACGTATTGAAAAATGGAGTTTCTAATTTGTGAAGATGCTTGGTGAATTTTAGAAATGACGATACGTAAAAAAAAATGGTTAAAAACAAACATTTTAATAAATTATCCAGATGTGAATACTTTACTACAATTATACTTTAGAATTATTAAAAGCATTTAGCAGATGTTTTTCTCCAAAGTTCCCTAGGGATTTGTACCCAGGACTCTGCTCTTTGCTTCAGAAGTTGGCCGTCTGACTGCCACCATGGAACCACCCTTGTTTTGCATATGCCTTGAAAGTAGACATTACAACAATACGACAATATCAAAAATTCTAATAATGGTCTGTTTTTTTCCATGATGTTCCAAGTCTGTAGATAAATACAGACTAAAGGCTCTGCTCAGTCTATCATTAACGTCGGGAGACATGAACCTGAAGAGGTCTCCAGGTTTTTCTTCAGCAGTGATGAAAACAGTCTGAGCAGTCAGCAAAGAAGCTGTTGTAGTTCCTCCACCTCCAGTTTCCACATCCGCCGGTGAATGGCAGCCTGCTCTGACAGGTCAGCCATTTTCACGGCACGGATGACCGGCTCGGGGGAAACGGCCTGAATGACTCCCATCACCATCACATACTTGCCTGAAACAGTGGACGAGACGTTAGGGACATAATTCTGTTCTGCTACTACATACTTTCTACCACTGACTTAAAACTAAATTTAAACGATATTCAAAATTGATAGTTTTAAGAGCCTTTCATTCTGTTTTGTTTTTTTTTGTTAGCAAATCTAACTTGACTGTAGTGAATAAGTAATAAGTGACCCCAAACTTTTGAACGTAAGTGTACGTGTCAAAACTTAAGGCCCAGGGGCCAAATGTTGCCCACAAAGTGTTTGTTTGTCGGATTAATTCAAAGTTGTTTTATTAGACAGCAATGAGCAATATTTTTACTTAGATAAATAATATTCAACTTCTGTAGCATGTATTAATATATTATGGAGTAGTCACATATATACTATCTTCTATCTAAAACCAGCCAATCGAGGGAACTGTATTGTTGATTTGTCCCCCCAGAGAAAAAGCTAGAGATGCCAGACTGAGATGGTGTGGACATGTTCAGAGGAGGGACAGTGGTTATATTGGGAGAACAATGCTAGACATGGAGCTACCAGGTAAGAGACGAAGAGGAAGGCCAAAGAGGAGATTTATGGACGCAGTGAGGGAGGACATGGAGGTGGTTGGAGTTGAGAATGCAGAGGACAAGGTGAGATGGAAATTGTTGACTCACCGTGGCAACCCCTGAAAAATGGGATAAGTCGAAAGGAAAAGAAGTCCCCCCAGAGAAAAAAAGAGTAATCTTTTGATTAGATGGCAGCAATATGCTGAAAATATTGCAATTGTATCAACACCAGCTGGCAGCAGCAGCAGCAAAAACAGCAACTGGAGAGTTTACGCCTGCAAGTGGAACAAATGCAGGTAAGATATAAAGTGCCATAAATGTACTATTGTGGTGTAAAGGTCAGCGACCAACAATAAGCCACAAAAAAAACAGTCCTGATTGAATTGTTGGTGTGCGATGAGTATTAAGCACCCAGGAGGAAACTGTATATACAAAAAACATGTTTTCACAATAACTGCCCACCCATTGTAGATTTCCTGGCAACAGTATTCTGTTCTACAGTAAGAATATTATCGGTCTTATACGTAATATTTCTGTTGAATTATCAGGAGTGGCTAGTGGGGGAAAAACTGCTGCATGTCAGAACTTTGAGCTGTACTTTGTACATCCCTGGTTTGGTTACAGTAAATTAATGCAAAGACCAAATTGAAAAGTGTTAGTGTAGCTTTTAAAACAGGCGTTTACTGACAAATAAATGTGAAACGTGAAGTACAACAATGACAACCAAGGACAGATTTTGTCAATTTTGTCACATGATGTTAAGATGTGTATAAGAGACAGGGTTTATGTATGTCCACCGATTGAGCAGAAGAACTTATTTTTGCTTGTGATAAACTGGAGGAAGACATAAGGTGAACGTGGGAGGACATAAGCCAGTGGAGATGAGGGGAAGTGGATAAAAGAGAAAGACCTGCAAATCTTTTCTCTCCAATTTGATATTGATTTGGCACTTTCTGATTTGAAGCAAGCCCCTGTGTTTAAAGTTCAGTAAAGTACAGCGTAAACTAGAGTGGGGTACTTACAAAGTTTGGGTGTCAGAGGATAGTACTTTTAGAGAAAAATTCTTTACCCTTCAACTGAGCCTGTGACATGATTGATGTCTCGTTCTCGTTGGTCTTCCAGATAAGTGACCGAAACGAGGCATGTCTTCAAGCGAGTTACAGCTACGGTATCTTTGTCGCCACTTCTTTACGAATGTTATGCTTCTGCAAAGGTTCTGAGCTACTTGTAATTTTTTCCCGTTGAAAGTGTCGCTTTTCAAGATTTTGTGTCATGGGAAAGTCTGTGAAGATTCTTATTCATCAAGGACATGATATCCCAAAAAAAGATTAGTTGTAAGCAACTGCAATTTTTAGGACATGTTCAGAGGAGGGACAGTGGTTATATTGGGAGAACAATGCTAGACATGGAGCTACCAGGTAAGAGACGAAGAGGAAGGCCAAAGAGGAGATTTATGGATGCAGTGAGGGAGGACATGGAGGTGGTTGGAGTTGAGAATGCAGGGGACAGGGTGAGATGGAAATTGTTGACTCGCCGTGGCAACCCCTGAAAAATGGGATAAGTCGAAAGGAAAAGAAGTCCCCCCAGAGAAAAAAAGAGTAATCTTTTGATTAGATGGCAGCAATATGTTGAAAATATTGCAATTGTATCAACAATGTGCTACTTAAAAGGTATGCTTACTTAAGCAGCTAGGTTTTTTTTTTTTTTTTTAGGTACAATCCTTTCATTACAGCTTTTCTCTTTTTTCACAGTTGCCACAGTGAATCAGGTTTTTCCATCTCCCCCTGTTCTCTGTATCTTCTACTCTGATTCCCAACTACCTCCATTAATCCCCTTTTCTTCTCCTCAATTTCTCAATTGCTCAATTTCTAGGATAATTCTTCAACAAATGAATCCACTGTCCCTCCTGTGAACATGTCCAAACCATCTCAGTCTGGCCTCTCTAGCCAAACCTTTCTGCCTGTGTTGTCCCTCTAATCACTTCATTCGTGATTCTGACCATCCTTGTCTCTCCTAAACAGCATCTCAGCATCTTTAACTCCTCCACCTCCAGCTCTGCCTCCTGTCTTCTACCTATTCCTGGTGTCTCTCGTCCATATATCATGGCTGGTCTCACAACTGTCCTGTAAACCTTTCCCTTCACCTTAGCTGACTCTCTTCTATTACAAATCACTCCTCTTTTCTCCAGTTGTTCCATTCTGACTGTACTCTATTCTTCTCCTCTCTTTCACATGTAGATTATTTTTATTTTTGATAAACTGTTTAATTCGCCTACAAAAAATATATGAAAAAGATACGAAACATAAACGTTGGCGTTTAAACTTCCACTTCGTTTTCGTTGACTTACTCGGAGACAAACACGGCTTCCCCCGAGGAATGTTGTTGACTCCCTGAACAGCAAACGTCCCAGTTTCGTCCATGAGGAGCACGGTGTTCTGCTCCAACTGCACTTCCAACACAGTGCCCTGCATCCACACCAGTGTCACCGGCAGAGAGCGACCTCTACCCGGCCTAACCACCCAGCTGTCCCCACTGACAGCTGCCGTCTTCAGCTGAGCGGAAAAAACTTTGACTGGCGGTGGACGTTTCTTCTCCACGTTGGTCCTGTCCAACGTGGACATGGCTTAACTTCTACGTTCTTCGTTCAAATCAATTTTTACCACCCGCTTCCCGCGATTTAAGCGGAAGTTTAAATGTTATCCGGAAGTGAAGCGTAACTCGTGCGTCAACCTTCAAAATAAAGTACTTTCGACTTTTTTTTCGGCGATAAATTACTTAGGTTGTGTTTTAGGCCAATTGTTGATAAAAAAAATTGGGGAGAAATGGGGATTCATTGAAACATATGAATTATATATTTTTTTGGTATTTTTTAAAATTTTTTATAGTATTCCTAAGCTTACGATTAGGCCTCAGAGTTAAAATTCTCAGAGGGTAATTCTATTACTAATTCTGACAAAATACTCCCATTGGTCATGAAACTTTGTATAAATTGCTAATCTACTTTTCAAATAGTTAAGAAAGTTTCTTGCAGAATGAACAATAAGCAGACGATTTCACACTGATTTTATTTTATTAAATAAGTTTTATTTCTTTAAGAATAACTGAAGAAAATTGTTAGCCATTTCTGTACAACTGATTTATTGCCTTCCCTTGGATTTGCTGCAAACCTTAAATGATCAACAGGGCTGAGAAATGTTACGTTGCTGCCACATAGTGCACTTTAAACCTACAAACATGATGTTAAGTCCGCAGTCATTGGTCTGCTTCCTTGAACATATTTTGAATAGTTCATTAAGTTTATTACCGACTCCAGTTTCATCTTTCATTGGCTTCTTTTTTCAATCCCAGTTCATCAAAAATAAAAAAGAAAACAGAGGCACATTAGAAATACTGCCATTTTCCAAGGACTGTGTCTTTGATTGCATCCACAAACTGGGCAGGCACCCAGTAGACCCAATATTGAGAGGCTTCTGTTGGACCCAATTGAAATGCCTGTAAGAGGGGGAAAAAATAGGAAATTAAAAAGTTTGGTATGTACTATGGTCAGAAATATAAGACAGTCCTTGCCTAAACTAAATCAGTATCTATGCACTGCTAATTCCCAGGCATCACCTTTTCAAGACCACACAGCTAGCAAGTTGTTGGTTTTAATTTCAAATTAAAAGCATGTATTTTCACAAGCTTAATCAGTTGAACCTATTGGCTTGGTTTTGTACTCAGGATCAATATCGGGTATTGGTCAAAATGTCAGGGTGAACAGGTGTAGACCATTAGGTCTGATACCTTAACCTAGCGGTCCCCAACCTCTGGACTGGGGCCCGGGACTGGTCCATGGGTGAATTGGTGCCAGGCCGCAAATAAATAACGTTTCCTTTTGGCATAATGCAAATGTATTTGATTAGGAAATATAATAAACCCCAAAATGACGCTGAGTCATTGATACAATATTCTAACCTTGTATACCGGTCTTGTACCAGAAAGTTATAGGCTGTGTGCACTTGAGAAATTTTTGTTGTGCCCAAGCCCAGTTAATTCGGGTAGGAAGATTTTATGGGTAGGAAAATATTCCAGAACACCGGGAATTTAATTTTATTAAGATGTATTTATCTGCCACAACTTAACGACTGGTCTGTGAAAATAGTACCAGATATTTAACCGGTCCTTGGCGCAAAAAAGGTTGGGGAACACTGCCTTAGCCCAAAGGCTAAACTTAACTTTACAGGAAGTAAACGTGAATGCCTGCATCAAATGACTTAAAAAAATTCTTCAAGGCTGCCAGAAATTTGTGATGTCAATATGGGATCACAGGAAAAAACAGGTTGATGACAACTGGGATAAGGGTTCGACTTAAACAAGCGGTCAACAACATGGCAAGGCAAGGACACTAGCACTGTTTGTCCTGACTCCAAGTGAGAGCAGAGTTTCAATGAAAAATTGTGCAGCATATAAATAACAGGTCATATATATCATATATGTTACACTGCAGATACCCGTTCACTGACATTTTAAATCAACCCTATCTCCTTGTACATTTTCTTCACTCCGCTGTGACGTGGACCCAGAGCACAGTAGCCGCGTCGTGATTCATTTTTGGCAACAAACATAAAAAAAAAAAATGGTGACTGGTGTCTGAGCGATTGCGCTGTTCGTGCATCACATCTGCAGAGCAGGTGTCTCGACAAGCCGATCCAGATCAGTCCATGGGATCAGCGCCCATGTGTTATTGATGGCACTGTCGAACCACCACAGGATGTTGTTGAATTTCAAAATATTGGAGGAAGAACGCTGACGTCAACGACGCCAACGATGATAAATGATTTTTTTAAATAAATGTTTATCCATATCTAGAAACTACATCTACAACTAGATCATTAAATCTACATTTATTTACATATTTTTTACTTATATTAAAAATGAAGCAACATGTTTTCTCACTTTTTAGAAATGTTTATTTTGGAAAATATAAAAGTATCTAACTGATTCCATTCTTTTTGCTGTTTTGCTGCCACCAGCGAACTGGACGAGCCCAGGACGGAAGCGAAAAACTCCGTCAACTGCCCCTACTACAGACAGTGACAAGCCCGGTGATCCAGATGGACATTGGCACTTGAACATTTCATATATTTTAACCCTTTATTTTTTCATTTTTTGTGCATGTATTTGTGTACTTGCATGTTTTGGGTAATTTCTATTGTACGTGTCCATCCAGGGAGTGGATCCCTCACCTGTGGTTCTCTCAAAGGTTTCTGCCTTTTTCTTTTTTCCCCTGCTACAATGTTTTTTTGGTAGTTTTTCCTTACCCTGGCTGACGATGTCAGGACAGAGGATGTTACCAACCCTGTGAGACACACTGTTTTGTAAATGCGGGCTATATAAATAAAATTTGATTGATTGAAAATCTGTAGGGTTAAACCCCTACCTGAGCCATGCTTCACTTTCAACATTTTTGTAATCAGTTATAATCATTGCTGCAGACGTGTTTTATTTCGCCACGTTTTATTAAATCTATTCATCACTCCTTTTAATATTTATTTAACAATCTAAATCCTCTGTCATTTTTTTTTTTACACTTTTGCAGCCTAAGTGCCGCTGACACGGTGTCATAACGTCATTAATATTTCATGCAAAGCACTCTGAAATGCGATGCCGTGTAAACGTGCTTAACAACACCTTTGCCTTACCCGCAATGACAAATGGCGCATTAGTTCCATGTTGTGCATAATAAATATCGCTCTTTGTTTTTCCACATGTATCCAACAGCAGTGTGAGTAATAAGACTCATTATACACCCCTGCGCCAATTTAAAAAGACATCAATTATTCAGATGAGTAAAGAATCAATTGAGCCGTTCTCCGAGATTCATAATCCTGATATATATATGTGACGCCTTTATGAAACACTATTCTTCTTCTGTGAGGAAATGGACCTTGATCTTGACATTAGTGTGATGAAGCACGGCTTCTCCACTCAAGAATTTCAACAATGGCCTCCGACATTACACCACTTGCTGTATTTCTCTGGCACTGAAGGCACAAGAGTGCCTTTAGTCATAAAGGTTAATCTGGAGAAAGCAGTGACATTTACCGCTTGGCTGCAGAGCCCATAATAGCGAATGATGACCCTGTCACTCTGATGTACACATACGGCAGTAACTTCACTCAACCGCACCACCTGCAGTTAACTCACGCCGCAGAAATGTTTCCTGATCCACCTGAATGATTTGCCACACTGACTATCATTGCGTCATGTACGGAGTCGGGAAAATCCAAAACAACTTTTGCACAACACTAGATTTGCCATTTCTTCGAAGAACACTATCACACACGGTGTGTGATTTTTTTTTTTGCTTCATCTTTGATCTACACCAGGGGTCTCAAACTCAAATAAGCTGAGGGCGTGTGTTCAGTGTTCAATGTAGTAAAAAAAAAATCAGTTTCCCATAGATTCTGTGTAACACAACACTGAACCAGAAGGGGGCAGTGGATCAGGGTTTTTGAGAACCATAGGATTTACCATAGAATGTGGAGAACAAATCTATAAAATATTATAAATTCAACCTTTGCATCAATATGGGAGTTGCAAAATATTGTTCCACGGGCCACGAGTTTGAGACCCCTGATTTACACCATATTGAGTTCATAAAAAATTTATGTAAAACCTCTGCAAAAAGTTATTCACAAAAAAAAACTTGTCCAGTATTTATGGGAAGGAATATTCTGCAGAAATAGCTTCTTCAGAACGTAACATCAATAACTTTAGTAACCCTTATAATAAGCATAATGATCTATTGTCAAGCAGTAATAAAAATTCTTTTCACTTTTGTTTTACAGCAGACATATACAGTGTGAAGAGCGACTGGAACACTCACCATCATGTGATAATCCTCGTGACCTTCGAGCGGTTCTGACACTACATTTTTAATGGAGCCCATTGGAACTTTCTCTGTTCTTTCTGTCGGATAAAATGTCAGTTGTCAGAATCTTTTCCCGTTTCTGGTGAACTGAGCCATTTCCAAGTCCCCACGAAACTTACCCTTTGTTCCGATCCACAGCTGATCCTGCTCTAGTTTGAACGTGAGTCTGACTTTTCCTCCGGACTTGTTGTACATTCCGGCTAAAGGCACTGTTGGTAATCGTTCCTGTTGGTGGAATCAGCAGACAGTTACTACCCATGTTGTGATATGACTCCACAGAACATATCTAACTACACAACTAATCAGAGACAGAGTTAAAATAAATGATAAAAATCATAAACATCTGTTTTGGATAAACCTAAAACTGCGTGGAGCACTAAATATTTACTTTAAATATAAAGCAAATCTTAAAAGATTACAAATATTACTGATCTCCTTGTACATCTTGGTATTTTTACTGATGTTGTGGAATGAGATCTTCTGAGTTCCTCTCTTTGAGTGCATTTTTTGTGTAATTTAATGTTACAGACAAGCTCATGAAGAAAAAAATGGCTCAAACACAGTGATTCAGGACAAGTTTATATCAATCTCTAGGTATTTTGTCTAAAAATAATATAATAATTTGTCAAATGTCTAAAATATATATTGTACTTACATCTGGTCATTTTTCCTAATGCTAGTATTTCTGCTTTATATGCAACATTTTGTGTCCATTTTTTTAGAATAAAAGACTTAAACTAAAACACAAACAGTGGAAACAGTGAGTAACTGACCTTCCACTTGCAGCATGGTTGTAGGCAAGTCAATAAATCCAGTTAACGTCACATTTTCAAGATGCCTTTATCCAAAGCAACTTACAATTTGAGAAACCATGCCCACAGGTAATGATATTTTGTGGCCCCTGGCTTAATATGAAGCTACACTTACAGAGGCATTTCACTGCAGGTCAACAATGCTGAAAATGCTCATGTTGAATGCACTCTGTGGTGAACTGTGCTCTGGATGAGTGCATTACAATGGAGACTTCCCTTCATTATTCATGTTTACTTTCAACCTACATTTTCTCATTGAAGGAGACCAGTGTTGATTGGCTGCCGGGTTGATGACGCATGTTCATCAGAAAATAAATTTACTGTAATGAAGAAGTGAACTTCAGACCATCACAGTAAACTGTACAGCATTGTGTACTTTCCCAGTAAACGTTCTACATTTTTTGGTAAATCCTGTAATTCTCAAACCCTGGGCCCACAAACTCCTTCTGGTTCATTTCTGACCCCTGCAGGTCTGTATTACACAGAATCTGTGGGAAACTATATTTTCATTTCGACCGAAAAATTTGCCTTCTCAATTTCTAATTCAAGGTCTATAGTTAACAATGGATGGGAGGCACAACCAATAATTTATATTCTAATTTTTTGGTAGTTTCCAAGCTCTCAATAAACAGGCTTGGTACCTGTAATATGAGGAGAAAGTTGACAGACACAGTAGAAACATTACTTGCTACTGCTTAGTTCGCCTGCCTGTCCGTCCTGGGTGAGGATCCCCTCCACTGTCGATTACCTTGAGGTTTCTTCCTTTTTTTCCTGGGTTTTTGGGAGTTGTTCCTCAGCCGGTGTGAGGGTCTATAAGGGCAGGGGCTATCTCTATACTGTATATTCTTTTTATTCTTGTTTTTATGCATGCATGCTTGTTTGTAAAGTGCCTTGAGATAACAGTTGTTATGATCTGGCACCATAAACAAATAAAAGTTGAAGTTGAAGTAGAAAAAACTCTGTAATTCAATGAAGCGACCTCCTTGCTGTGGTTGTTAGTTTCCTTTCTTACTCACCTTTGTTCCTTTAATTGCTGGCATTACATCTTCTGGTTTACCTTTGTCCAGGACTTTCCTATGTTGCTAGAACAAAATGGCAAAATATTTTAGAATATATACAGTATATATATTGAAGCATTTTGCGTGTTGAAATGTCATCAGTCGCACCTTTTGCCTGCATAAAGGCTCCTTTTTGTTTTCTTCGGCTTTCACTTCCTGCTGAATGACCTCTTTGGGTGTATTCACAGCTAATACGTCATTTATTGTGGATCCTACCACCATTATTTTTGCACCACTTGTAATTTTTATTTCACGTAGCGTCTTGTCCTCTGGGAGCAATCCTTTGTACATCACTTTCTGCATTGCAGGTGGAAGACCTGAAAAAAAAAAGACATGAATCCACGTGAAACGTAACATCTTTAATTTAGTATTCAATCTAAAGGAAACTGACACCTACCTGTGAGTGAATGAATCCTGTCTTTTAATTTGGCTCCGGTGCTATCGACAGGTATTTTCAGATCATATTTATTTTTGTTCCAGATAATCTTCAAATCCACCGTCTCCTGCTTATCGTCCATGTCGTCCCCATTGCTAATACTAGAGTCCTGAGTTGTGGTTTCTCCTGCACTGGTGTGAGACGTTTCTGTGTCGCTTTTTTCAGAATATTCCAGGAGAGGTTCATCTTGGTTGGGCTGCGCCACGGTCGTCATTATCACTTCTTCAGATCCTAAACAAAACAAAGTAAAACTTATTCACATATTCATGAGTTTATTGGCTTTAGATGGGGATTTTTTTAAGCTATCCTTTTAATTTGGCTCCGGTGCTATCGACAGGTATTTTCAGATCATATTTATTTTTGTTCCAGATAATCTTCAAGTCCACCGTCTCCTGCTTATCGTCCATGTCGTCCCCATTGCTAATACTAGAGTCCTGAGTTGTGGTTTCTCCTGCACTGGTGTGAGACGTTTCTGTGTCGCTTTTTTCAGAATATTCCAGGAGAGGTTCATCTTGGTTGGGCTGCGCCACGGTCGTCATTATCACTTCTTCAGATCCTAAACAAAACAAAGTAAAACTTATTCACATATTCATGAGTTTATTGGTTTTAGATGGGGATTTTTTTAAGCTATCCTCTATTTTCCTTTCTTTTGAACTCGAGGCATGGGCAAGCTAAGGCCCTGGGGCCAGATGTGGCCCGTTGAGCATTTTAATGTGGCCCACCAACCTTGTCCACATTAAATAATTTATGTATTTTATCATTATACTACTGTCTTTTCCCTGCAATAAGGTGTTTCCCCTGTAGCTAATGTCATAAAGGGCACAAGAAATCTAAGATTTTAGGTTTTATTGATGACTTTAACGTGCCATTTATCTTAGTTTGGACAAACACTCCATCTTTTTGCTCTGGACTTGCACCCCGTCCAATTGTAGGTCAAATTGCGGTCCGCAAGTCAAGAAATTTGCCCATACCTGGACTAGTACTAACACGAATACATCAACCAACACTCACAGAAAAGCATAGTTGCTGTTTGTTTCTCTAACAGCTTCCATACACTTCTGTTATTTATGTTCGCAGCCTGTCCGGCACACATGACCTTTGGTCATGATTCTAATCTTATTTGCAAAGTTCAATCATTCCAGAACCACTAGATGTGTAAGCAACTATTCAGTTTACCCTAAATGCGTGACAAAAAAAAGGTGTAAACTACACACATATTGTTAACAAATAATACACAGTTTCTGACCAAAGGTCTTAATGACTAATAACGTGGTCAGCACATTTTTTTTAGAACTCTCAAGTCAGAACGGACGTGGTTCACACAGAGTCATCAAAGTTTCTTTGGTGTCTTTGATGAAATCACTGCCTCTTTGACTTACTACATAAAATATTTGGTAATATGGCAAATAATTTAAAAAAGACCATCTACTGAAGTCTGACAACAAAGCTTGGCTTTCCACATGCTCGCTCATTCTCCTAGTTGGGCTTGAACTCTTTATACAATTGCTATTAATAGACCACTGGCTTAATCTGGTCATTGGAGTAACAGAGGTGTTGATATAAATATAGTTACAGAAAGAGCTTCTCAATCCCTGCAGATATAGCAATATGACAATGCATAAAAACGTGAATGCCATGGTGGACAACTGTGAAGGAAACAGAATGAAAGGAGAGTTAGAGGAGGTTGAGAATGACTCATCCCTTTGTAATTGAATCAATGGAAATGAGAAAAAAAACATGCTTCTCAATGCATAAAATCAACTTGCTCTTTCAACTTCGGCTCTCAATTTCCTTCCCAAAACATTTGAGTCTTTTCAAAAATAGGATTTTCTCTGCCATATTCTCAGGTTTGTCTTACATCTGTCTCTCCTTGCTCAGAGCAAAAACGTGACAGATCATGAAAACCATGCCGAGGGAAAATAGACAAGGGGAGTGTTCTTTGGATGAGTTGACAGTCAAGGTTACACATTTATATTCCTTCAAATCTTTATCTTGCCATTCTGTTTCACTTGAGCACTGAAGTAAAAGATCAGTCTTTTCCTTTCGGCTTGTCCCTGTATAGGGGGGTTGCCACAGCAAGTCAACAATTTCCATCTCACCATGTCCACTGTATCCTCAACTCTGACTGCAACTATCTCCATGTCCTCCCTCACCGCATCCATCAATCTCCTCTTTGTCTCTAGAATCATTCTTCTACCAATATAACCACTGTCTGGACATTTCCAAACCATCTTAATCTGGCTTCTAACTGCTAAGTTCCATGACTTTAGAGCTCATGGTGTCACAGCTCCTAAAAAAAAAAAAACACTCTGAACCATGTTATCTTGGAATGCAGTACTTCAACTACCTGCAGGTATATTGCCAAATCTATTTGCAACTAATAAGATGCTTTATTAATAACGTTTACTAGTTGGTATGTTTTTTTCTGTATGCTGATGCGTTTACAGACTGCAGGTTTGGAAAAATGCAACTATCAAAATAAAACGATCGGTTTCACTTTTGTAATCATTCTTTCCCTTTTGAAGATCCTGCAACTGTATATTTAATTTTTCTTCTATAAATGATATTTCTATTCCTAGAGTACGAAATCCGTTACAGCAAATGAAAAGTTATTGTTTTATATTTACAGAAAAAAAAACGTTCTTAGCGGCCTTATTGGGATTAAAATGTTACAGCTCAGTTGTTATACGCGTATTCTCACATTGCTTCGCTGTAATTACCATTCATAATTTGGTTTGCGTAGGACTTTTGCAGTAAACATGAAGACATACCAAACTGACGATGGTCACAAGTTAACAGTATCATTTTCCACATATATTGATACATTTGACTCATGTGAACAAGCGTCAACGTTAGCTAGCCACATAAAATACACTCGTGAACTTTTTTGCACATTAACGTTGCGGTATGTGTACAAATTTTACATCGCCGTTGTTCAGAAGCGTGTCCATATAACGTGCCAGTCTAAATTAAGTGTTGTTTCATAAGCACACAATCAAAATACATGACCGGAGTGCGGCTGTGTTTTTCTCGATACCCACCATCCTGCGCCGCCATGATGATTGTGTACAATCTGTTAGGCTGTGGCAGAGAGATTACAGCGGGTAGGATGGGGTCCGATGACGACAGGGAAAAGTCTGACAGAGTGCAATTTTATCAAAGTTATTTAAATGCGTGATAAGAAAAACACAAAATTAAAGAACTGTTCAAATCATAATACGCCACATGACTATTTCATCTTTAACATACGCAACCTTAAAAAGTAAACGTATTCTTAGCAGACCAAATTAGGAATACTGGTATATGTACGCATGCGCGCAAAGCAGGCTTCCAAAAATACAGTAATTATTGTAGTTTAGTTATTGCAAAACCTTGTTCGTTAAAATTAAATACATAAAAATGAAATATTATTTAATAAAATATTTAGTTGGAAATTAAAATTATCACTACGTACACAGTAATCGATTACTTACTTGCTGACCAAAACGGAAGTTGAAGGTAGGTCACCCTCTTTTTTGCTACGCTTCTTTGTTGTATACGTTGAGGTGGCAGAGCTCTGAAAGGTTATTGGATAAACCTTTTCTTCTTCTCTATATTAGTTGGCGTATTCCAATTTCAGTGGCATTTGTCGCCTACTGCAGGAATTTTGCGAAACTTCTTCTCCTGACCTAAGTAATAATAATAATAATAATAATAATTCATTCAGACTGTTGGCGGGTCGCAGGGGCAGCTGGCGCACCAAAATCACATATATCACTGGATCAACAATGGCATATCTTAATATCTTAATGTTTAATAATGGTTAATGATTTAGGAATAATGTCTATTCATGGCTTGAAATATGGGTCCCCAGAAAAAGCATGTAGGAAACGCTGCTTTACAAAAACAAACAACAGTACAAATACAGTATACTTTACATATTCTATGACACTATGATGGTGCTGCACAAGCCTCATACCAAGGGTCTGCAAATACTGTATATTTATTGAAGGGCCTGCATTTTTCTGGAAAGATATATATATATAGAGAGAGAGAGACCAGACTCAAAAAAAAGAAAAAAAAAATCTAATTTGTGTCTAAAATTTAATACAATGTTAATCTTTGTGAACCAGTTATTAGCCAGATTCGAAAGGATATGATAGTTTTCAATGGAAGACACAAACCATCCTGCAGAAAACCCTGC
>JAFBJS010001463.1:0-20381 GCA_016785265.1 Paraplagusia blochii | reverse complement strand
GGAATGAAGGTCAGTCGTAGCAAGACCGAGTACATGTGTCTGAATGAAAAGGGGAACAGTGGAGTGGTAAGGTTACAAGGAGCAGAGGTGAAGACCAAACCGATCCACAGAGGACGCCATCACCATAGGGCTCCACACCGCGCTGAGTCATCTGGAGCACTGGAAGCTACGTGAGGATGCTATTCCTGGACTTCACTTCAGCTTTTAACCACATCATCCCAGAGATCTTGATCCAGAAACTGTCCCACCTGGGCCTCTCCTCCCCCATCTGCCTGTGGGTCAAAGACTTTATGACTGACTGCCCACAATCTGTCAGACTTGGACACCACCTGTCCAGCACCATCACACTCAGCACCGGTTCCCCACAAGGATGTATCCTGAGCCCACTCTTGTTTTCACTCTACACATCCGACTGCTTTCTCTCTCTCAAAAACCATCATCAAGTTTGCGGATGACACCACCGTGGTCGGGCTCATCTCAGGGGGGGATGAGTCTCACTACAGAGATGAGGTACACAGACTGACTGTGTGGTGTTCAGCAAACAACCTTCAGCTGAACACCACAAAAACAAAAGAACTTATTATGGACTTCAGGAGGGGCACAGCCGACCACGCCCCTCTCTACATCCACGGCAACTGTGTGGAGAGGGTCCACTCCATGAGGTTCCTGGGCGTTCAAGTCTCTGATGATCTCTCCTGGTCTGCAAACACCACAGCGGTGGTGAAGAAAGCTCAGCAGCGTCTTCACTTCTTGAGAGTGCTCACGAGAAACAACCTGGAGGAGAGGCTGCTGGTCACCTTCTACAAAGCCGCCATAGAGAGCATCCTAACGTACTGTGTCAAAGCGTGATATGCAGGGTGCTCAGCTGCAGATAGGAAAGCTCTGCAGAGAGTCATCAACACAGCCCAGAAGATAACTGGCTGCTCCCTGCCCAGCCTGGAGGCCATCGCCAACTCTAACATCATCAAAGACTCGTCACATCCCAGTAACTCTCTGTTCAACCTGTTACCATCAGGCAGACGGTACAGGTCACACAAAACCAGGACAAACAGACTCAGAGATAGCTTCTTCCCAAAAGCTATCTCAACTGTGAACAACAACAACATAACTGCCTAAAATAGACCTAAACTCTCAATTTACTGATCACATTGATCAATGTGCAATAATAAAAATATTAAATCAACTATGTGCAATAACCAATTACACCAAGTGCAATTTACCCACACTCAGGGCCATTTTTACTGCTGATAATTGTATATTTTTCACTGTATATTTTTCATTCACTATTATTATTATTACTGTTAATATTATTACTTTGATTTTTGTTTAATATATTGTTTTTACTCTTTTTGTTTTTGGCACCAAGAGAAAAGCGCTCAAATTTCGTTGTACACTGTACAAGGACAATAAAGGCAATTCTAATTCTAATTCTAAGAAGGTGGAAGGTGGACGAGTTCAGATACTTGGGCTCAACTGTTCAGGGCAGTGGAGACTGTGGAAGAGAGGTGAAGAATAGAGTACAGGCAGGATGGAACAACTGGAGAAAGGTCTCTGGAGTGATCTGTGATAGAAGGGTTTCCGCTAAGGTGAAGGGAAAGGTTTACAGGACAGTTGTGTGACCAGCCATGATGTATGGACTAGAGACACTAGGAATAGGTAGAAGACAAGAGGGAGAGCTGGAGGTGGCAGAGTCAAAGATGCTGAGATTCTCTTTGGGGGTGACAAGGATGGACAGGATCAGGAACGAGGTGATCAGGGGGACAACACAGACAGGAAGGTTTGGAAAAGCTAGAGAAGACAGATTGAGATGGTTTGGACATGTTCAGAGGAGGGACAGTGATTATACTGGGAGAAGAATGCTAGACATGGAGCTACCAGGTAAGAGACGAGGAGGAAGGCCAAAGTGGAGATTTATGGATGCAGTGAGGGAGGACAAGGAGGTGGTTGGAGTTGGAATTGAGGATGTGGAGGACAGGGTAAGATGGAAATTGTTGCCGAAAGGAAAAGAAGAAGAAGAAGCTAAATTTATAAGAGAAAGGTATATTTACTCATCAGCTGATGTTTTGTCGGAATCATGCATTTCTTGGCTTGTCATGCTTGTCATAAAATGACTCTTAAGCTGATGTTTTGACCGAATCATGTTTTTCTGACTAAGAATTAATTATTTACTACATCGTTACTTTTTTCTAACAACATTCTTAAAATTGCAAAAAATAATGAAAAAAAAGCTAAAAAAGTAGCAGTAGTTGTTGAAAATAAAATATTAGTTTGTGATAGCACCTACACTACTTTACACCTACTGACATAACGGCTATTGGAATACTAGATTTAAAAATTTTGACTAACTTGTTGTACCTTTTGTATTTGTTATATTTTATTGTATTTTTATGCTCTGGTAACATCTATTGCACTGTCTGTTCGTCCAGGGAGTGGATCCCTCTCCTGTGGTTCTCCCTAAAGTTTCTACCGTTTTTTTCCCTGTTACAAGGGTTTTTTCCTCTGTAGTTTTTCCTTACCCGGGCTGAGGGTCTAAGGACAGAGGATGTTACCAGCCCTGTAAAGCCCTATGTGACAAACTTGTTTTGTAAATGTGGGCTATATAAATAAAAATTGATTGATGATTGATTGATAGCACACACTGTGCTGTGCTAAGTGTAGTGTTTATAATAGCCGCAGACATTAATTTCTGATATATTTGTTAAAATCACAGGAATTTGGAACTTTTTCAAAAATAAATAGCAAAAAAAAACTTTAATGTCACAATCAGCAAAAGTTGATTATATCTCAGCCTAAGAAGCACATTTTGACATCTGGCACAATATATAAGAGAAAGGTATATTTACTCATCAGCTGATGTTTTGTCGGAATCATGCATGTCCTGTCTTGTCATGCTTGTCATAAAATATTCCCTAAGCTGATGTTTTGACCGAATCATGCTTTTCAAACCAAGAATTCATTATTTACTACATTGTTACTTTTGTCTAACAATACTTTTAAAATTGCAAAAAATTATGAAAAAAAAGTGCTGGCAGTTGTTGAGGCATTGGTCCCGCTTGCACTGTTCCACATAGAGTTTTTGTATGCCTGATAAGCTAATGAAATCAGTAAGCCCATCGAACATCATTATACACACAGTATATAAAATATTAGTTTGTGATAGCAGACACTGTGCTGTGCTAAGTGTGGTGTTTATAATAGCCTCAGACATTAATTTCTGATATATTGGTTAAAATCCCAGGAATTTGGAACATTTTCCCAAAAATAAAAAGCAGAAAAAACCTTTAATGTCACAATCAGCAAAAGTTGATTATATCTGAGCCTAAGAAGAACATTTTGACATCTGGCACAATATATAAGAGAAAGGTATATTTACTCATGAGCTGATGTTTTGTCGGAATCATGCATGTCCTGTCTTGTCATGCTTGTCATAAAATTACACTTAAGTTGATGTTTTGACCGAATCATGCTCCATTGTGTACAACAGTATACTCATGACAATATAAATATTAGTTTGTGGTAACAAACACTGTATTTGACATATTTTAACGTGGTTAGTGTAGTTTTTTAGACAGTCTCAGACATTTATTTCTGACGGATTGGTTAAATTCACACGAAGTGGAAACTTTTACAAAATCAATTATCAGAATAAACATTGAAAGCCAAAATCAGACAAAGTCGATAATATCTCTGCTTAAGTAGCACATTTGAATACATGGGACTACGTAAAAGAGAGAAATGTAGAATAACACTTCAGCTGATGTTTTGTCCCAAATTGCTTTGCCTTGTATTGTAATGTTTGTTGTAGAATTACCCTTCAGCTGTTTGGCTGAATCATGCTTCACTCAAATATATTAAGGTTTTACAGATTCATGAGATTGCATTTAACCAATCACAGGTAAGTTCTTTAATCTTTGACCACTCACAGGGCATATTAGTCTTTTTTGACCAATGACAGGGAAGCTCAGTAAACATTGATAAATCACATGTGCGCTCCATCGTATTTACCAATCACAGCCAAGCCCAGTAGACATAGACCAATCACAGAACAGCTCCAAGGTATTGACCACTCATGGTAACCTTAGTTAACATAGACCAATCACAGACCAGCTCCAATGTATTGACCAATCACACGCCAGTTCTATAGTATTTAACCTATCACTGTATACAGTATAAGACCAATCATATATCAGCTTTACAATCTTTGACCAATCACATGCAAGCTCAGTGAACATTGGCCAATCACAGGGCAGCTCCATCTTAATGACAGACCAGCAAAGTATTCACCGATACAAGCCAGCTTAGAGGAAATAATAATAATAATACATTTTATTCTAGGCGCCTTTCTCTCACTCAGGGACACTGTATAGTACATAGTAATGACACAGCAAAAACAACAACAACATCAACAACAACAGAGGGTGGATATGGAAATTTAAGAAGTATTACAATGAGAATGCAGTGTTAAACAGATGGGTCTTAGAGAACATTTAAATTGTGAGAGAGAGTCTATGTTTCTAATAGTTGGGGGGAGAGAGTTCCAGAGATGGGGAGCAGAGCGACTGAATGCTCCATGGTGGTGAGACGGAAGGTGGGGACGGTCAGGTGGACAGAGGAGGATGATCAGACTGAGCGAGAGGGGAGGGCCACATGGAGAAGATCTGATAAGTATGTGGGTGCAAGATTATGGATAATTTTGAATGTGAGCAGAAGGATTTTGTATGAGATATGAAGCTTAAAGGGGAGCCAGTGAAGTTGCTGTAGGACAGGAGTGATGTGGTGGGGGTATGGGGTTTTGGTGATTATACGGGCAGCTGAGTTCTGGACCAACTGGAGTTTATGTAAGGATTTTTGGGGAATGCCAAAGAGAAGGGAGTTACAGAAATCGAGGCGTGAGGTGACGTGGCTGTGTACCAGGATTGCAGTGGTTTGAGGAGTGAGGGAGGGTCGAAGGCGGTTGATGTTTCGCAGGTGGAAATAGGCAGAACGGGTCAGTGTGTTGATATGGGATTGAAAAGAAGTGTTATCAAGGATGACACCCAGACTCTTGACTTGTGACGAGGGAAAGATGGAGCTGTTGTCAATATCTATGGAGAAGCTGTTGGATTTGGACAGTGTTGCTTTGGTACCAATGAGGATCACCTCAGTCTTATTGCTGTTAAGTTTAAGTAGATTTGAGGTTAACCAGGATTTTATTTCAGCTAAGCAGGCAGTAAGGGATGGAGGTGGGAGGATGGAGTTGGGATTACTGACAATGTAGAGCTGGGTGTCATCCGCATAACAGTGGAAATTAATGGGGTATTTGCGGAAGATATTACCAAGTGGGACAAGGTAGATGATGAAGAGGAGGGGCCCCAGGACAGAGCCCTGGGGCACACCTGAGGTGACAGAGGAGTGATGAGAGTTGTAGGTTTTGATCTGAATATACTGAGTGCGGTCTGACAGATATGAATTAAACCAGATTAGAGCTGTCTGAGTGATGTCGACGGAAGAAAGTCTATTGAGTAGTGTGGAATGACAAATAGTGTCAAAGGCTGCAGTTAAGTCCAGGAGGATTAGAACTGAAAGTAAACCAGAGTCAGCTGCCATAAGGAGGTCGTTGTGAAGAGGACGGAAGCCGGATTGGAAGTGTTCGTATAGGTTATTGTCATTGAGATGGGAGTGAAGTTGAGTTGCGACAGTTTTTTCTAGGATTTTGGAAATGAAAGGAAGGTTAGAGATTGGGCGAAGGTTATTGAAGTTAGTGGCGTCAGCACCAGACTTTTTCAGGATGGGGGTTATTGCAGCAGTTTTAAACGGGGCAGGAAATATACCAGTGTTGAGACAAGAGTGAATGATATTAGTGATGAGAGGGATCAGTGAAGGGAGGCAGGCTTTGACTAATGGAGTGGGGAGATGGTCCAACTGACAGGAGGATGCTTTGGATTTGAGGATGAAATCAGAAATTTCTGAGATAGAAGGCAGCTGGAAAGAAGAGAGAGAGTTGACGGGAGGAGGAAGATCAGAGGCAAAAACAGAGATGGGTAGCAAGCTGAGCTGCGGGTGAACATTTTTGATTTTATCGTTAAAAAAATGACATAATTGAGTTACATAGTTCGTTGGAGCATAGATGGAGAGGGAGAGAATCAGGTGCTTGGACAATATTGTTGTATAGTGAGAACAATGATTTTGTGTTACCTTGTAGTGAACAGATTAGACCAGTAAAGTACATGGATTTTGTTCGAGTAATGCTGTCTTTGTACAGTAGCAGGTGTGGAGTTGGAGTTGAGGATGCGCAGGACAGAGTGAGATGGAAATAATTGACTCGCTGTGGCAACCCCTGAAAAATGGGATAAGCCGAAAGGAAAAGAAGAAGAAGGTGATTTTTGTATTTCCTTACGAGCTGTGAGTCTAGTTTTTCTGAAGAGCCATTCAAGTCGCCAACCTTGGGCTTTCATGAGCTTAAGTTCAGAGGTAAACCAGGGGGCGGAGTGAACGAAGAAGACAGACCTGGTTTTGAGCGGAGCAAGAGAGTTGAGAATGAATTGTAGACCAGAATTGTAATGATTAACCAGTTCTTCAGGATGAGTTAAATTGTGGGTATCTAGGAGGGGCTGAATACTGGAGGGGAGAGAGTCCAAGTTGATGTCTTTAATGTTCCGGAATGAGATGAGACAGGGGAGCTTGGTGACAAAAAGAAGAAGTTTTATAGTAAAAGAGATGAGAAAATGATCAGTTATAGAAAAGAGATAAGAAAATTATCAGTTATAGGGATTTCTTCAGTTGTTATGTTGAAGGGAGAGACGCCTGAGCAGCAGATTAGATCCAGAGTGTGACCCTTAGTGTGAGTGGGAACCTTGGTAAACTTTGGTCAGAGGGTTGTTTATATTGTCCATGTGGATATTGAAATCCCCCATTATAATATTGTTAGGTGAGAGGGTGGAGAGGTGAGTGAGAAGAGCTGAGAAGTCCATGATAAACTGGGTATTAGGGTTTGGAGGACGGTAGACAGATGTGATGAAGGTGGGAATTGGTCCAGAAAGTTGACACACAGTGAATTCAAATTCGCAGGCGCCAGCGCGAGAACTACAAAGTGCACCCCTGTATGTCTCCCAAGACCCAGCAAAGCTGAGCAGTAGTGCTTCTAGACAGGATAGCACAAAAATTACAGTTAATGGATCATTTAATCAGCGCGAGACCTCCACCACGGCCGATGTCACGGGGTTTACAGATGCAAACAAACCCCGAAGGGGTTGATTCCTTGAGTTGTGAGAAGTCATTGGGTTGCTGCCAAGTCTCGGTTAAACAAAGATAGTTGAGCTTACGTTCGGAGAGGATATCTTGAATGAGATGACCTTTCCCGGTGAGAGACCGAATGTTTAGCAGACCGACGTTTACAGTGGAGTTGTCTACTCTGGCTGGCATGTTAGCCGACCGGGCTAAGCCGGCTAGCTAACTGTGATCAACTCCCCGCTCGAGAAGGGAGACGAGAGTTGGACCAAATCGATTTTATCGGGTTCGAGGTGTCTTCCTGGAAGTTCCGACGAGATCCACCGTGGATGTATCTCCGGCAGAGCGGCGAAGTAGAGTCCGAGAGGAGATGAGATTCATCCGGTGGGGGTAGGAGCCGAGGAGCTCCGCAGCGGTGTACCGCAAAATAGCCATAGCAGAGCAGACCAGAACCGAAACCTTAAGGTGGTTATGACCATGACAGGGACGGTGGGAGATGCAGCAGGGACAGCGTAAAGACTTTAAAGAGCTAAAAGTTACAGGTGAGCGGTGAGGAGAAGCGACGAGCAGCAGCAGCCAATAAGCACCTGCGTACACTCTGTGTCCTTCTGTGACACAGAAGGACACCTTGAGGTAGATGGTAGGTAGAAATGACAGACAATTGACTAATTACAGGTTAGTTCAATAGTATTTAACCACATCACAGGCCAGCTCCATAGTTTTAGACCAATCATAGTCCAGCTCTACAATCTACAATCACAGGCCATATTAGTCTACTTTGACCAATCACAGACAAGCTCAGTGAACATTGATCAATCACAAGACAGCTCCAAAATGATGAATCAGAGACAAGCTGCAAAAAATTGAGCAATCACAGGCCAGTTTGATAGTATTTAACCAATCACAGGACAGCTTCATATTATTAGACCAATCACAAGCCAGCTCTACAATCTTCCCCCATCAGAGGCCATATTAGTCTACTTTGGCCAATCACAGATAAGCTCAGTGAACATTGACCAATCACAAGCCAGTTCCATCGTATTGACCAATCACGGGCCAGCTCATTGGACGTAGACCAATCAGAGACCAGCACCAATGTATTGATCGCAGGCCTCTTCCATGGCATTTATCCAATCACAGGTCAGCTCTATAGTATTTGACAAATCACAGGGCAGATTAGTCTATTTTGACCATATCATAGGAGCTAGCTCAGTAGACATAGACCAATCACAGACCAGCTCCAAAGAAATCACATGATTATTGTTTTATAAACAATAACTGGTCCAGCTCAGTATTGATCATCATAGTCCAGCGCTATAGTATTTGACTAATCACAGGCCACCTCAGAGGATATAGGCCAATGACATACCAACTCCAATGTATTGACCAATCACAGGCAACTTACACAGCATTTAACCAAGAACAGGCCAACTCTATAGTATTGCTCAATCAGGGGTCAGCTATAAACTGTCTCAATGTGCTTTTCAATAAAGATAACTACAAACAAGGATCTTAAAATAATTATCAATCAACATCAAATAGAACTAGTAGATGAATATAAGTATTTGGGGGTGGTTTTGGATTCCAACATGAAATTCTTCCCACATGAAATTCAATGCCCATGTTAAAAAAATGACAAAGACCATTAAGACAAATATTAACTGTTTTCGCATGATTCGTCCATGTGTGTCCAATCAAGCTGCAAAAGTAAATCAGCATGCAATGATACTATCTCACATGGCATACTGCTCAATTATCTGGGGCCAGGCCACAGCATCTACCACTAAGCCTTTAGTCTCACAATATAAACAGGCACTTAAAGTTTTTGACCAAAAGCCAATGAAATAGCATCACTGTAAAATTATCTCAAAACATAAGATGTTAACATTTGAAAACTTCCTAAATTTCTCATTTGCAAAAGCCGTTTTTAAGTGTCTAAATGGTCTTGCCCCTGAAGTTATGTGTAACAGCATTCATAAGTACACCAACGAGGGAGTCAAGACAAGGGCTGAAGTAAATGGAAACTGCAAAGTTAAGAGATGTTGGACAACTCTGGGACAGTCAGCCTTTGCTGTAAAAGCTGTTCATCACTGGAACGCTCTCCCACTGGAACTGAAATCGCAAAAAAATCACACTATTCTCCACAAAACTAAAAACACTGTAAACACTTAACTGCACAGGGGGTTCAAACATTGTAAATGTTTTTTTATTATGTGTGTGCATTCTTCTACATTTAAATAAAAAAAACCCTTGACTAATCACAGCTCAAATCAGTGGTAATTGGCCAATCACAGGCCAGCTCTATAGTATTAGGCCTTTCACAGCTCAGATATTTGTTTTTTTGACAATCACAGCAAAGATCTACAATTTTTGTAGATCTCTCCAATTTTTACCAATCACAGGTCAGCTCCAAAGTATTAACCATTTACAGGCCAGCCTCATTGTATGTGCCTAAGCTGATGTATTAAATATCATTGACCTAACTTGATATTTGTTAATTATCACTGACTCTGCCTCTGACTGATTAAAGGTCACAGATCTGCTGGGTGATTTGTCAATCACTGTGCAACTGGCCTGTGATTGCTCAAAAATCAGTGATCTTCTCTGGGGTCAGGCATTGGTCAAAAAGTGACTAATGCCTGGCCTGTGGTAGGTCAAAATCTGAGGAACTGGCCTTTGCTCTCTCAGACACTATGGAGAGGGCAAATGATTGGTTGAAGATCACTGATCTCCCGAATTGCCAAGGACTATAAAAGATTGGCAACAATCGAGGCCAGATCATATGTCTTTGACCAGTCACAGTGCAGATCAGTGACCTTTGGTCGATCAAAAGGAAGCCCCATAGTACTTCACCAATCCCAGCTGCCTAGAAAAAGTTTGACCCCCTTTTTTGAGACAACAGTAAGGGGGAAAGAGACAGCTAATAAAAATAGCTGTGAAGCCAACAAAGTCATCCGTCGATTAAATGATCCATTAACTGTAATTTTTGTGCTATCCTGTCTAGAAGCACTACTGCTCAGCTTTGCTGGGTCTTGGGAGACATACAGGGGTGCACTTTGTAGTTCTCAGCCTGTTCACACCTGAACCTGGCACAAGACAGGGACCTGGAAGATCTAGTCAGCTAAACATCGAAATTAAGTGCTCCTTTTTGTTACCTACAGCTCAGGGATAGCAACAGGAAAGTTTGATTTCAGCTGAAATGTCTGGGGGTGTCGGGGGGCCAGCGGTGCCCAAGTCAGGTCCAGTGCAAAGCCTGGTGGGGGGATCTGAGGTGGGGGAATCTTTATGCATTTTTCACCCATTTTTAAAGCAATTAAGGCAGTATTTTCCTGAAATTAATATTAGGAAAATATCAATAGAATTCAAAAACATTCAATGAAAGATTCAACTTTCGTTTCTGATTTGGCAAATGGCGGACTAGACGTGAAATCAGATGCTCCCAGTCATTAAAGTGATTATACTTTTCAAAGCCAAAATTCAAATTAATAGCCAAAGGAGGAATTAATAAGGCTAAGAAAGAAACAGAAAAGAAACAAAAAGAGCGAGGAAAAATGGGAAATAAAAAAGAAGACGACGTTGAAGACAAAACAAGTATAGATGACATGCTAGCTAGCATGAATACTGGCTTCAACGGCATGGGTATGCAAATTGAGTACAATAGAGAGGAGAATCGAAAAGAAATTAAAGATATTCAAGAAGCATTCAAAACATTGGATGTATGCTCAGACAAGAACTTGCCACTTTTCAGGAGGAGATAGGTAAACGATTCGAAACTATAGACATGGGTATGGAAGCGCAAGGCAAAGACATAAAAGATCTACAAGATCGCGTGATGGAAACTGAAGACTGGAATACAGATTTGAAAGAAATTCTTGCCTCCTCTTTAAAGCAGCAAAGGAAGTTGCAGGAGAAAATGATAGACTTGGAATGGAGATCGAGAAAAAAATATTTTAAGAATGTGGGGAGTTTTTGAGGTCACGGAGAAAGAGTCAACACTAATGTTTGTTGAAAGGTTGCTCCGTAAAAAGCTTAATATCACAATAGTAAGACAATAGCTTACAAATACGACGTGCCCATCGAGTGAACGAATCCAAGTCAGCTCGAAATAAAAATCCTAGAGCGATCATTGTCAACTTCCTGCAATTCCAACAGAAGGAGGATATCCCCAATAGAGCATGGAAGACCAAAATCAAGATTGATGGAAAGAGAGTGACTTTTGATCACGGCTATGCAGTGGAGGTGGCTGCGAAGCGCCGCGACTACACAGGGCTGAAGCGAGTTTGAAGGACGAGGGGATTCGATTCCAGTCTCCACATACGGCACTGAAGATCCACTGGCAAGGGGGCCAGTGAATGAAGGAAAAGGGATTACAGGTGCACGGACTGTCGGGCAAGGGCCGACATTGCCAGAACTGCAGCTCGAGAGAACGTTCAAGTGGCGCAGAGTAGGAGACAAGGCGACAGACATAGCCGAAAGAACAAGGAAGCAACTGAGGCGATTCTCTTGGAGCACTTGAGAAGACCAGAAAGTTCAATGGACAGTCCCAAATCCCAAGTATGCCCTCTAAATTTCTAAATACTATTAAACAAGCCACTCTGACTGCTGGATGTGATGGGAGTGATGGTTTCTAGAAGTTGGACACTTTTAGCGTGAATGGAGGACTTCAGTTTGGGGTAGTTTTCCATCGCTAAGGGGGCCCTCTGAGGAGAGTATTTCCCCCCACCCCACCAACAGGGGACATGTGGAGACACAACTATCCCCGACATGACACGGAGGCTCAATTTCTTTGTTTATAGTTATACAGTTAAAACAGCTGTTGCTGATGTGCTTTGTTTTGGAGTTAAGCTTATGGGCAATGAAAATGTATATTGGGGAACTGATGTATAATGCAACATGAGGGTGTTAAGATGGTATCACTGAATGTGAATGGGTTGAGTAGTCAAATTAAGAGGGGAAAGATTATGGCTAAATTTAAAAAAGAAAAATGCCATCTGATTTTTCTGCAGGAAACGCATTTGTTCATAGAAGAATATGAGGAACTGAATATCATGGAGAAGAACATGAGGAACTGAAGATCATTGGATATCATAATACATTTTATAGCACCTACCACAAACACAATAATAGAAGAGGAGTAGCCATATTGATAACAAACTCAACTAAATTTGAACTTCAACAGGAAAAGCGTGACAAAGAGGGAAGGTATATAATGGTAAAGGGTAAATTGGAGGGACAAAAAGTGACACTTCTCAATGTATATGCACCTCCAGACAACGAGAAAAACTTCTTTAAGACCCTATTTGACCTCATTACTGTAGACCTAGAGGGGCTTTTAATATGTGGAGGGGACTTTAAGACAGTGTTGAACTACAACCTGGATACAACAAGCACCAAAAAGAATAAGACATGGCTCAATAGATACATGAATATGCAACTGGCTGAGTTGGGACTAATAGATGTCTGGGGAGGGTGGTTTCTAGAAGACACATATTGATCGCTTAAAAGTATTAGAGGAAAAACACTAAGTTAAAGGTTATCCAGAGATACTCAGACAACTAAAAGAGACAAAGACTAAAATTGATGATATATTATTGACAGAAGTGGAAAAGAAGGCAAGATTCATTAAACAAAGTTACTATATAGGAGGCTCTAAAGCCAGCAGATTACTGGCTAGGCGTATAAGGAAACAACAAGCATTGAACACAATATACAAAATTAGAGACCCACACACAAACAACTTGATAACTGGACCAGGTGGAATAGAAGGAGTATTTAGGGGTTATTACCAAACTTTATATACACAGCCATCAATGGCAGGCAAACAAGAAATGAGAAACTTTCTAGATGGGCTGGATCTACCTTCAATAGGAGAAAAACAAAATGAACTCAAGGAATCATAGAAGAAGAAATGGAAGGGGCAATCGCTAGGATAAAGAACAATAAATCCCCTGGAAGTGATGGATTCCCCTCTGAAGTTTATAAAACATTTAGACAACAGTTTACCCCTATATTGCTGGCTTCATTTAGATACACAATTGAAAAAGGGAAGATCCCACCGTCATGGAAGGAGGCCATTATTACGACTATACCAAAGGAGGGAAAGGATAAAGAACAATGCAGTAGCTATCGACCAATTTCAGTGCTAAATGTAGACTACAAGATGTACACCTCAATACTCTCTAAGAGGTTTGAGACATTCATGACTGATATTATAGATGAAGATCAGATTGGCTTTATTAAAGGACGACAGACACAGGACAATATTAGAAGAATGATTCACATTGAGGCCCAACATACTAAAAAAGGTGTCGTTTTAGTTAGTGTAGATGCTGAAAAAGCTTTTGACAGCGTAAACTGGAGTTATCTATATATGGTGTTGGAAAGATTTGGTTTTAACGAAAAATCTGTTAGTTGTATTAAAGTGCTATATCATGAACCATCTGCTAGAATTAAGGTGAACGGAAGTCTCACAAAACCATTCTACCTGGGGAGGTCTACAGGACAAGGGTTTAGTCTCTCCCCAACTCTCTTTGCTATATTCATAGAACAATAGCACAGGTGATAAGGCAAAACCAGGACATCATAGGGGTCGAGATAAAAGAGAGAAAAACAAGGTAGGACTATTTGCAAATGACGTTGTGGCCTATTTGGAACTACCCAATAGATCTTTACTGCATTGAACCAACTGGAGGGATATGGATTAATGTTAATATTCATTTTATATCCTGAATAATTTCAGGATATAAAATGAACATTAACATTAATTATGCACCAATGAAATAATTAAAAGATAGATATAAAATTCAATGTTACAGTTGGATCTTAGCTCAAGGATAGAAATAATTAAGATTAATGTATTGCCAAGACTATTGTATTTGTTCCAAACTTTGCCAGAATGACAATAAACCTTCCTTGAATCCTTGAATTCAACAGAAACAGTTTATAGAATGGGATAGATGGATTGCTAGGTTCATTTGGGCGGGTAAGAGGCCACGGATTAGATATTGCACCATGCAACTGCCTAAAGACAAAGGGGGCATGGCAATACCAAAATTGCAAGACTTTTTTATGCAGCACAACTCAGGGCAGTATATTGCTGGTGCAATGAAGAATACATAGCCAGATGGAAAGACATTGAAATGAAAGAAAGGGCCAGTCCACAGTCCAAACTATTCAAGCAAGAAGAAGTCCAGCTGAGCCCAATAAGCAAATTCACATTGGAGATTTGGCATTTGATAATAAAAAAATATTAATTGCAGGCAGAAATAAAGATCTTGAGGTGGATATCCCATGACAATGGATTTAAACCAGGGTTAGGTGATACAGGCTTTGAGAGGTGGGCACAAAGGGGAATTACAGCTATGTGCACACTTGTTGAGGGAGGGGAAATGAAGAGCTTTCAAGTTTTAAGGGATACACACGGGTTAGAGGCAAGGGAACTATATACATATTTTCAGGTAAGGGACTACTATTTAAAGGAAATTAAAGTAAAAGAACCGAGGGAGCAGAATGGGATTATTAAAATAATCACAAATGCATATGAAGGAAAAACATGGAGAGTAATCTCAGCGCTATACCAAGCTATGGGTGCTAGTGAAGGTAAGTCAACTATGCACATTAAAGAAAAATGGGAAAAAGAACTGGGCATAGAATTAACAGAAGAAAACTGGAACAATGTATGCACAACTCAACAATCAACAATGGGTTCAAGAGTATGGCGAGAATTTGGGTGGAAGAACATTATAAGGTTCTTCATAACACCAAAGATGGAAAATATACACTGCATAAAAGCTTATGTTGGAGATGTGGGCAGGCAGAAGCAGATCATGCTCATGTCTTCTGGAATTGGTATTGGTTGGTCTTTATTTGTCATTGTAACAAGTTACAACGAAATTGCATTCGGTTACAACCCAGAGAACACAGAATGACACAACAGTACAAATAATGACAAGGGAGGACAGGAACGGGAAGGCCAGGTGCAGCCACTGAACGGCGCACGCTTCTTTAGATGAAAAACAACTGCAAACGCCAAGGAGGGAGGAGGGGAAAAAAGACAACTCCAAACTAGGTTCCGCGGGGGGGAGCACAGTGTGGGATTAGATAAAAAACCCTCGGCATTAAGCACAATCAAAACACTGTAACAAGACTCAGACATCTGCACATGTGGATGAGGGAGGGGTTGTGGGGGAGGGAGGTCACAGCACAATCACGGATGGGAGGGCTGCTGCAAACTGCGCTGTCCTCGACCATCATGATCACGCCGCAACAGGGGAGGGAGGGGGGTGAGGGGCCAAAGAAGGCGTTGAGTTTGGAGTAGGGTAAATGTTCCAGAAAAAGGGGGGAGGGTAGGAGCATTCTTGTCTGCAGAAACATCCAGGAGAGTGGAGAATGAGCGTCCTTGAAGGCCGCTTATGTCTGGGAGCCAATGAAGATAGTAGATTTTTCTGTCTGCCCTTGAGTCTCTCTGAGTCTCTCTGTGGCTTGCTTCAATATGTCCGAATTTGGTGGCCAGATTCAGCCGAGCCGAGCTGACAACTTCTCCAAGTTGGTACCCACCACGCGAAAGTGTTCCGGAACCGCATCCAGCGGTTGAGCCCACCCATCGCTTGTATCAGAGTGTTGATAGCCCTGCACATTCCTTCATTCAGGGCCAGAAGCTTGTTGAACTCCAATTGCTGCTTCACCCTTTCCTTTCTTGAAACTGCCCAGGCCAATCAGCAGAAAACCTATCATCATTAATCCGAATAGGTATACATCTTCGACATCCTCCACGGAAATCGCAGACAGGCACACGATGTATAAGAGACAGGGCACACGATCCTCCACTTCTCCCAGGAGTCCAACGTGTAGCCGCCAGGGAACGTTCCGTCAGGGCAGGCGGGATCCCCTTTTCCCATTCTCATAGTTGAGAAAGTTTTGTCAGTTGCGTTGAGAGACCAGCTGACCAGATCCATCATTTCTGTGTTCGGAGATGAGTGCAGAGAGAGGCTCCAAGATAGTTAGACAAAGACAGTACAAGACATAGAGCAGCAGCAGGGCAGATAAGGGCAAGGAGGGAGCAAAGGAAAAAGCGTCCGCCTTCTTCGAGAGCCAGAAGAATTTATCATGCCAAAATGCCAAAAATTAGAAACGTATTGGGAGGGAGTATGGTGCAAACTGAAAAAAATACTCGGATATGAGATACAAAAAACATCTTTGGTTATGTATTTGGGATGTATACCACAAGACGAAGTCCAAGGAAAAGATGTATACCTGCTTAAAGTATTACTTGTAGCTAGCCGAAAAGCAATTACAAGAGTATGGTATAAGGAAGACCCCCCAACTTTAGAACAGTGGCTCAATATTTTGGAAGAGATTTATAGCATGGAAAGGCTGGCATACATTTTTAAAATGAAAGAAGAACAATTTGGAAAGAAATTGGAGAAATAGTTTTGGTACAAGGAGGAAGATGATACCACTGATTGAATGATAAATAGGACAGACTTGATTGTTTACATCTACAACAGTAGATTGAGGGGACCCATAAGCTGTTTGTACTTTATCTATTACATTTTATTTTATTTCCTATCACAATATGTTTTTCATGTGTTGTTTGCTATAAAGCTATAAATTCAATCCAATAATTTCACTTCTTGAAATAATTCACTTAAAGAATGTCATTTCTTATTTTCAAAAAACATGTCACACTTTCAATGCACAGTTCCATGACAGAAAAATTGCAATAAAGGATAGTTCTTTCATGTCCCATTTCCACATTTCTGAAAATATGACCCAATCTTCCAATGTCACATATCATATTTAATTAATGTATAATGCTCAATGCACAAAAGATCAGTTCAGTCTATATTAAGTAGCCAATCACAGCTCAGTTTACAAAATGCCTCATAAGTTTTACTTCGGGCTTTAGCAAGAACAAGACAGATGAACATCGTTTTTTCTGCACAATTTTGACGCGAAAATGACCATATCCTTGGTGACAGCCATAAATATAGGTACCTCAACCCCCCTAAAATTTTCTGAATGGATTTGGATGTTTCACCAAAATGACCAAATTCTTTTTCAAATCGGTGGATTTCCGTGGATTATGTGACACCAATGGACGTCACATAACGCAGGACCGCAGACCAAGCTGTCTCCACATTCATCAACCATCATAGCGCAAAAGGGTACACTTTTGTCTCGTCTCACAACAAATCAGCAATAGCCTACATTAGGTTATTTGGGATATTTCCTGTTGTTCCAGCAATTACCCTGTTAGTGGACAGGTGGTACTGCCACTCTGGTTTGTATTGAGTAAGGAAAGAAAGAGTTTACCCAAAAATATGACACAATCCACAATCTGTCTGTCTGGGAGAGCTTATCCAATCACAGCACCGATAGTGTTTCCTTATATGGTAGGTATGCATGAAGGTCCCAGGTCCCAATCTAGCGTGTTAAACGGCGCTGAGCGCTGTGAACTGAGCCGGCTGAGCCCATTCACTTACAGCAGGCACGGCTTTCACTTTTGATACTGAAGGCCATGGCAGATTTCATGGAACCTGACAACGCTAGATAGCTGAAAAATGATTGGTAAAAAGGTTTTATCCAGCTTTTAAAATGTAAAAACTATTGTTCTTAATAACAATAACTAATAAGATTTTCTTTAAAAAAAAAAAAATCATGAATAAATGTATTTTTCTGAGTGTGGTGGGCCGGCCTTGCTGGCCCTGACGGCCCACCACTGGATGTTACCAACCCTGTGAAGCCCTGTGGGACAAACTGTGTAAACATGGGCCATATAAATAAAAATTTGATTTGACTTTGATTTGACACCATTTGCTCTCATAATGGGTGCCATCTGTGCCATACATTCTCTCACCCCAAAGGGGACCCCCAAAAGGGAATCTACCATTGATTTACCAGGAAGTGCAGGAAATTGCAGGCACTGCTTTTTAGCAAAATGGTGAACTTAAAAATAACGAAAAAATATCAGACTGTTGGAGATCATATCTAGAACATAAATTGTTAAAGCTTAAAATGTTCCTTTTTAAAGTCTCTGAAATTTTGCAATCCTTTCCCATGCCACACTGCAAAAACCTGGTCCAGTCTTGATGGTAGAAAGTTGTGATTTTTACAAAATGGGTTCTGCAACAGAAGAATTCATTTGATGTTGATATGCCTTCTGAATTGATTCCATATTTTTAAAGTAGAGATAACCACTGGATTAGATGTATACTGCAAATTTTTTGTTATACTGAATGAGACCAATGCCGGAAGAGAGGTTGATACACACAATCTATTTTCTAGCTCACTAGTCTGTGTCAGCGGATTGCATCCAATATGTTATTTTATGTATGTTCACTGACCAGTAATAACTTCTGAAATTAGGGAGGGATAGACCACCTTCTTTTCTTTGTCTTTGAAGAAAGTCCTTTGAATTTTTTTTGTTTATTCCATATAAATTATGACACTAACCCATCCATCTGAATAAAAAAGAATTTAGGGAGGAAGATAGGAAGACCCGGAAACAGATATAGAAGCCTTCTTGGCAAGATGTTCATTTTGATACTGTTCATTCTACCGGCCAAGGTTAGATGCAAGACATCCCATCTTTGCAGATCATATTTTATCCATCGTATTAGTGGGGTAATATTTGTAATGAATAGCTCTTGAAAAGATGGGGTAATATTAACGCCCAAGTATTTAAAAACGTTTTTTGATATATTGAAAGTAAACATTCGTCAGTGATCTGCATAACTGATTCATTTATTAGGTAGCATTCACTTTTGGATAGATTAAGTTTATAGCATGAAATCCAGTATTGATAAGATTGTTTCAGGAGAACTGAAACAATCATCAATACTTGCCAACAGATCAGATATGTATATTAACATATCATCTGCATATAGAGATAGTTTATTTTCCAACACCCATCTGCGAATGCCATGAATTGAATGTATGGATTTAAGTAAAAGAGATAGAGGCTCAATTGCTAATCTAAATAAAAGTGGACTCAGTGGGCAACCCTGCCTCGTGCCTCTAGATAAAGAGAAATTCTGTGAGCGCAGCTGGTTTGTGACTACCGATGCATTTGGAGCATGGTAAAAAACCTGAATCCATTTCGTGAAAGACTCCCCAAATCGAAATAGACGTCTGACATTTGAGAATAAAAACCTACCTCTAATAAATCCTGTCTGATCTTCAGAAATTAAAGACGGCAGAGCTATTTCAAGACGCATAGCTAACAATTTTGAAAGTATTTTAAAATCAGAGTTCAGCAATGAAACTGGTTGATATGAACCACATTTAGTAGCATCTCTGTCTGGTTTTAAAAGAAGAGTCATAGTCCCTTTTTGTTACTAGGAACATGCAAATGGATTCTTTACTCACACACAGCTACCTATGTCAGTATCAGATAATTTGATCAACCAACCAACACTGTTATTGTGAAGAAAAGTGTCATAGGTCCCAAATTTTTCCTTCACTCGACCTATTTTTCCAATGTTTTCTGCTGCTATTTTATTAATTCTCTTTCATTGTATGAAAACTGGACCTCATCACGTTATTTTAGGAAAGCAGCAAAACATCTTGTTATTCCATTTATTTCATGTTCTTTTTTCAGTTGGTATTTTTTTAAGTATACAAATTGCATTAAAAGTTAAGTAGATGTTTATGTAATTTCTTAACATCTTGTAAGTCATTTCATAAGAGTAAACTGAGAGTTTGGGACCATTTAAACTTTATTACTAGCAAATAGTGTTGATGGTTGAAATTCCATGACTAGGGGAAAAATAGAACAATAAGTCCTAAAATAGTTTATGATGTGTAATGTTAGAGTCAGGGACCATTTAGAAACTGTGTGTGGCAAAGGATATGTGCAACTAATTACTTTCAAGTGTGCTTTCACAGTGTGCGTGGTCACAAAATTGATAGCTGTTTATTTGTATTTTGGTTAGAATTGAAAAATTTGCTTCACAGTAAAAACTGGGTCTGACAAAGAGCAATTTAAAGTTGCTTAAGCTCCATCTCCAAAAGTTATATCCAAGGCAGTCAGAGCTGACATCTTAAAAAAAGTGTTTTGAAATGTTATAAAATCAAAAGGTCTACTTAAGGTTCCTAAAGGCACCTACTGAAATCCAGCATCACTGCATTCACAAATACAGTAAACGCATTGTTGCTGACAGCCTCAGTATCGC
>JAFBJS010001462.1:12094-28224 GCA_016785265.1 Paraplagusia blochii | reverse complement strand
TGCCTTGGGATCCCCCCAGATGAGGAAGTATCTGGGGAGAGGGAAGTCTGGGTATTCCTCCTCCGAATGTTGACCCTGCGACCCGGCAAGGGATAAGCGGATGAAGATGGATGGATGGATATTTCCCCAAACTAAGTTTCCTGTTGATGGTCAACCTTTAATTGTGTTACTTTTAATTGTCATTTATTTTGGAACATTGAAATGTTCCAACTTTCCAGAACTTTTACAAATTCCCCAAGATTTTGCAACCCTAAAAAATATTCACTTATACAACTATGAGCAATTCATCATTTGCTTTTTTTCCCTAATTACCAGCAGGTCGTGCATACATTAAATTGAGGCACATGTAACTTTGAATCTAAAAAAGAATATATATGTATAATTTGAAAGACCCACAGAGATGCCGGGTTAAAACATTAGGCCTCAACAGATAATGCTCAAAAGTGGGTAAAGCCCCTCTAACGGGACTATTGGCAAGGCAGACATAAGACTTAAAACAGGCCTAATACAAAGGTAACTTGTGTGCAGACAAGTCTGTGTTACGATGAGGAAATAATGACCTCTACTACAAACACACAAAAATATTACACGGTTATCCTGATATCCTTAAAATGAAAGCTTATTTTAAAGCTTATCCTCTTACATTGCATCTGAAGCAGGTTAATGAAAAAATAACGGTGTGTGGACAAAAAATCCTCTACTTCCAGAGGTTTTATTTGAGCCTATTCTCTAAACAGATAGCATATCAATAACACAACCATCTACAGCTACAATACACGTAACACAAATTGTAAACTCACAGTTAAGCAACTGTCAACTACATTATAACGAACATAAGAAGACAGAGAAAAGGATATCGCCATCATTCAACACAGTCAGCACGTACCGAGAAAACATGGTGACGAGAAAAATCCTCGAACGTATTCCTGACACTGACTTGTTGACCGCACTGATTTATTAAAGGTAGATAATCTGAAACTAAAAACAATCCCTTGACGACCGAGACGCAAGGAAGCCGCCATGTTGTCCTCCTCACGGTCGGTGAAAGGTGCCCACCAACTGCCTGAGTATAAAATAACTCCGTGAAAGGATAAAACAAACTTACAATTATTTTGTAAAAATACATCAAATATAGGTACCATAAACACAAACATCTTAATGTGTACATATTTTAGGTCACTTAGAGTATGTAGGTAAATATATTTAACACATTTTAAAAAGTAAGGCAGAAAGCAGTTTATCTTTTGGGTCCTTTAAGGATGCTTTGCCTCTGTTGCGTTCACGTCAGTCACAACAGTCGGAATTGTTGTGGTTTCATGAAACGGCTTTCAATGATAATAACAGTATTAATTATTAATACTTGATACAACTACATCTACTTAATAGTAATAGTAATAGTAATAATAATAATAATAATAATAATAATAATAATAACAACAACAACAACAATAATAATAATAATAATAATAATAATAATAATAATAATAATAATAGGAATGGTTTATTGTCCATCCCCTGAGAAGGAAACACACTGTTTACTACTACTCATAATAATCTTAATACTAATATACTATCTATATAATAATATAACTATTATTATTACTGTTGTTGCTTTTATTATAATTTATGTACCTAACAAGCAAAATACCTTCCATAAACATTAGAAGTGAATAGCCCTGTTCCCTCAAAATTTGTTTGGATTTCATAAAAGTTAGGTGTAGTATTATCTCACATATTTTAGTAATCTATTGCAATGTTGATTTAGTAGTCTTTGTGGACACTAGTGGACTTGGGTATGCAAGTCTCCAGGTTCGAAAACCACCAAATGCCAGGTTGCCACAGGTTCTCTGAACATAGCACTGTCCTTACCCACAACATGTCCACTTGGCCCACCATTCATGGAAAGGCTCACAGTATGGAGCAGAGGGATTTTTTTTCAATGCCCTCTGTGATCCGGCAACGGATACATGTGAAGATAAAAGAAGTATTAATACAATAGAATTAGATTAAAAGTTGTGACCAACTTAAAGCTGTCATAGGGAAGTGCACCTTCAAGTTAGGTTGAATAACTTTCTGGAAGTGGCATTACAAGTCTTTGACTGAATCAGCTATCAAAAGTCCTGATGCTTAACCTTTATTAATTAATGACTTTGAGGGTTGAGGGCTGATTAATAATATGTAATATTAATATAATTTTATGAGATGCTCACATACCATACTCTCCAACAGAGACAAGTTTTGGCATGCTTGTGGTCTGTCCAGATAAAAAGAAAAGTTTTGGCAGACTGCCTCACAGGTCTATTTGGATTTGAATAGCAAAATGATAAGAGTATCTGATAAGCCAATGCTGCATATCTATTCAGAGAACACAATAGCCCTACTAAGCAGGCATGGGACAGGCAAAAATCCCAGGCAGTTGTCTTCATGTCCCATGCCTGCTATTATTCACAGCTTCCCATTAATTTCTTCTGATATCTATCTAATTGAAAGAAAATGTTCCCTTTTAAATTAGAAAGGGCTGTTGCAAGGGTGTTTTTGTTTCTCCCTACAACAAATTTCACTCAGGCCAAAAAAAAAAACAAAAAAGAAACAAGCAAAAAAAAAGTATTTTCCTGTACTCTGCACAGTGTATTATACCCTGGAACCATGTATTAAATACCTCTTGCCAAGGATTGATGGTTGTGTTTCGGACCAAAACACCTTAAACTGGTTTGGTTGCATGTTTTCCTGTGCGCAATCATAGCTCACAGCCGCTGCCTGGTGCCAGCACAATCGTACAAGGTTTTGGTAAATACTTGTTACACTGGTTTAGGTGTGCTTTTCCAGATAATTCGTGTCAACCACAAATATCTCAGGTGACACAGAAACACATCTGTGTTATCTGTACAAACAAGGTTGTTTTCTGTATTAAATTTCATGGGAAGCTGTCATTGTAGTTCCAAACGAGGAAGTGAAAGGAAATTGATTGTTGAGGAATCTGGAGGGTACAAGAAAAAGAAAAAAAAAAAGAAAGAAAAACACTGTTCTCAAACATTAGAGCAGTTTCTTTAAAAAGAGGCATGTAAACTCAGCTGACACTCCTTCTTTTATTTATTTTATTTTTTTTTAATATTTTAACCAGTTTTGTCACAGATAAGGATATTTATAACAAGTAACAACAATCACATCAAGTATACAAAGGTGCAATAAAAGGGACAAAAATAGTAAAAGCATTATTTAAAATTTATTAAAAAAAAATAAGAAGAAGAAAAACCCACACAGGAAAATAACACACACACAAAAAACATCTGTATCAAAATGTCCATTGTTACTATAACTAAAAATATTTGACAATAACATGAACTGAACTGAACCGTGGGATATTATTATTTCTCTGATTCTCTCCACCCTTTTGCATTCCGTCCAAACTTGTAAACCAGTCTTCGTCCATCCACCCGCTCAAGGATCTCCCTTTTGTAGTAATATCTGTAAGAAGCAAAATGAGTGGAGTTCATATTATTGCAGTGTGATTGTGTTCCGTGCTGCCCGGTGTCTGCTTATTCACAGTAATGTTCATTTTGAGTTGTGTGACAAGCTCTTTATTTGTAAGACGTTCCAATCAGTTCCAACTTCTGCATGTCAATGTTCAAAGCTGGTGAGAAACAAAAAGCTCTTTTTTTTAAGAGAGGATACAGAAACAGGAAGTCATTAATTCAGTCAGTCTGATAAGCAAAGGCAAATCATTTCAAAGTAATGTGTTTGTTATAGCTGTGACTGCACCACTCAACTTCCTCTATGGATGCTCTGGAAAGACCAACAATGTGCACCCTATTATAGTTAGTGTAAACTGCCAGATACCACTGAGGAAATCTGCTTTTGGGTCTGTCTGTATTTTTATGCAGGGCTGGGAATGAGTAGAACTCCATCCCTCAAGAAATAAAAGACTCCCTCTGCCCAAATATGTAAATACTAACCCCTAATACACTTCCTCTGTAATCAAATTGCTCTGAAAAGTGTCTTCTTTTTATGTTAATATTTTTGTCCGTTTATTGCTAACTATTTTCTCTGCTTGTAAAATGTCTTATGGTTAGCAGTTGTCCTGGTTAGTGGTTAGTGAACCTTCTAATTAGATGTAACTTCACTAGTCTTTCCTGTTTTCAACACCACTAATATTTTGGGAGGTGTTTCCTCAATTGATGTGAGGGTCTTTGAGGACAGAAGGCAGTGTTGCTGTTTGTTGTTATGGATTACATGAGGTAAAAACAATAATATGTCCATCCATGTCTGTGTGGCTACTTTGCATTCCCTCTGCAGGGGCACTACCAATGGAAATTAATCAAATTAGAATTACATTTGTTATTAAACATTCATCCATGTACGTTGTCCCTCTATAACAAATGAAATGATTAATAAAATTAATCATTCCATCTCCATCCTTTGTCTCTAAAATACATAATCGTAAGTTTGGAACAAAGTTACGTTAAACTTACGGCAAAATGTTAATCGCAAGCAATCCTGTCAATTGTTTATGGCGAAGCATGTTATGGAGAATTAGCTTTTTTAGGGCGTAGTAATACATTGGTCCATGAGTGGCGGCAGAGTTGTATACATCGTGTCAGACCAATCCGGAAGTTGATGACATCAGTCCATCAAAATGGCTGCCTCCACGCATTTACTTAACATTACTGACACAGAGGAATTATCACTGTATTAGTCAATATGCTTGAAAGAGTTGTAACAAAGACAAATGACAAACTAATGCTGCTAGCACTAAAATATTAAAAGAAATTTGTAATAATTTTTGTCAGCATTTTCAACATCAGGTTAGTAGACAGTTTATTTGGCCTTAGCTGTTAGTCGATTTAATAAAGCTTTATGTCAAAAATAAGATTCAGTTTGAACAATTAATGCCTATTTATTTAAATGTACGTACTTAATATTACGCACGTAAAATTTCCCATGATCTACATAGCAGTGTTTTCACCAACTGGTAGATCTAAACCATTGATTTATATGATTATGATAAAATAGGCGAACATTTGTTATGCAGAGCTGTTAAAAAATAGATGTTTAATTTATGATTGATGTAAATTACTTGATTATTTTTCAAACAATATATGTATATATGTATATTGTATATATATTCAAGCTACATGAATTGCAGCAGCAAGAACTATATATATATGTATATATATATATATATATATATTATTTTTTTATTTTTATTTTTTTTCCATTACTGCCTTCATTGAAGATCTCCAGTGGGTTTGTGACCACATCAGACTGCAGAATTGTCCCCCTCACTACAGTAAAACCAACAGCTTAGCTTTCACAGTAATAACACCTCCAGGCCCATGTCGTAGTCGCCGGCGGTTTGCAGTAATGTCAACATCATTAGAGTCGCTCGTTTGACTCAATAGCTTTGACTCTTTTGCAGCAGCCAGGATGATTTTCTCAATGTGGATAAATGTGTAAAATGTTAGTTTATGTTTGAGTACTGTATATGCGGCAGTGATGGGTCCATTAAAAATAATAAGTGTTATAAAAATGTGCTTTTAAAGGGGATGGAGTCCACAGAATTTACAAGTGGAACTCTGAATTGTGTTGGCAAAAACAGCCTATAAAATAGATTAGTGTAGGAAACAAGGCTTTGTTATTTCTTTTTCTCATCACAGTTCTTACAAGCGTTTGCAATTCCAGAGTAAATACTTGTGCAAATGCATGTTGTTAATGCATTAAGAGGGAATTAAGAATTGTTTTTCTTCCAACCCAGTCTTCCTGGTTTATACAGACATTCGCAAGAGACAAGCAAAACATCAACACAACTGTTAGACCAACTTTGTTTAGTTATTTTTATGTCGTTGTTACCAGCTGTAGAAACATAAAAATATACACTGGAGGCTTACCTCATTGCCCGACTTAGTTTCTCATAAGTCATGTTGCTGTTATTCTTCTTTTTGCCCCATAATTCTGCCACTGCTTCAGATTTGAGGAAACGAAAGACTCCCGCTGTCCGATCTTCCCACTTTATTAGCCCCGGGTTTCGCTCCGGTGTTAAAAGGATGTCTCTGATGAACTCCCACAAATGAGTTCCCCTGGGGCCTGTGAGAATTATACATATAAACGTTTGGATTGACCAAACTTGGTTCTGAATTTTATTCTAATAAAATAAAATAAAAAAAAAAAAAGTTTTGAACATGCCTCGACTTACAATGCTTTTTGGACCGGGTGCCTCTGCACGATCCCCTTATGTCTGAAAAGAAAAAGAAAAACAACATTTGTAGTAAATTCTTCTGTTTCAACTGTTCAGAGCAGTGGAGACTGTGGAAGGGAGGTGAAGAATACAGTATTGGCAGGATTTGTGACAGAAGAGTGTCAGCTTAGGTGAAGGGAAAGGTTTACAGGTTGGTTGTGAGACCAGACATGATGGATGGATTAGAGCACAGGTGTCAAACTCAGGTCCCGGGGCTAAATTTGGCCCAAAGAATAATTATATATGGCCCGCGATATTAAATGTGTACTACAGTAACCCCCCCTTTCTGAAGCCCTTATATACCTACAGAATTTGTAGTGTTAGTAATACTACAAATTCTGCCGGTATTATAGTATTAGTATTACAGTAATACTAATACTGTATTAGTGATATAAGCTCTTTGATATATTTAATTATATTCTATATCGATTTGTTTTTGATTTTTTGATCACATTTAATATCTGGGGAGCAGGGAAAAAAATATGTGGATTTACAATTATTTTTTCAATAAATATTTGGTTTGGTCCCTGACTTCACAGCAGTTTTTAATTTTGGCCCACTGTGACGCTGAGTTTGACACCTCTGGTTTGGAGACACTAGCAATCAGCAGAAGAGAGGAGGCAGAGCTGGAGGTGGAGGAGTTAAAGATGCTGAGATTCTCTTTAGGAGAGACAAGGATGGACAAAATCAGGAGGCAATCAGAGAGACAACTCAGGCAGGAAGGTTTGGAGAAAAAGCTAGAGAAGCCAGATTGAGAGGGTTTGGACATGTTCAGAGGAGGGACAGTGAGTGCACTGGGAGAAAAATGATCCTAGAGCTGGAGCTACCAGGTTGATGGTGCAATGAGTGAGGACATGGAGATGGTTGAAGTCAGAGTATAAGATACAGAGAACATGGGGAGATGGAAAAATGTTGATTCGTTGTGGCAACACCTAAACAAGGGACAAGCCAAAGAAAAAAAGAAAAGAAGTAGCTAGATTATCAGTTTCAAAGTGATGAGAAGAATAAACTTGTGAAAAACACATGTGTATGTTCTAAAACAGGTGGCAGTCATTACAAAAACTCCTTAAAACATCTCACCAGGACTAGAAGGAGCAGGGGAGGCAGCAGGTGGGAGGGTGTGAATTACATAATCACAGTTTTCTACATAAAGAAAAAGGAAAATACCGCATTAATGTAATGATCTTTTACAAATACTACACAAAATCCTTAAGTGTTGATCCATATTACCTTCAGGGGCACAGTTACCATTCGGATATAGACAGGAGAAATCTACTGTAAATAAAGTAACTCAATTATTGTTATTTTCTTATTTTAGTTTGAGTGATTTAAACTGAGTGAAGAAGCTCCTACATTCTGGTTTTAGATCCTGTTGCCCACATATTTCCACATGGCTCGGTGCTGCATGGGGGGGGAAAAAAGAAAATTGTCAGTGTGCGTATCATAGATGGATTTTCAGATATAGCATAATAACAATTTGTTTTAACAGTAAAGCTGCCTGGCACAAGTTTATGTTTCAGAGATAATAATGAATCATAAATCATCAAGTAATATGCCAGTCAAACAATGGCTATTTGTGGATTAAAATGCTGGCATGAGTCACAGGGCTGTTTTATTCTCTCAAACAATAGCATCATTGTCCTATTCTGTTCTTCACTCTGACGTTTGGAGGCCAAGCCTGTTATTCCTGGTATTCAGAGTTACTCGAAGAAATGTCATAGAGTACTTTTTTTATTTTGAATACTTCCTCCATGCTGCGTGTTTATAAGTCATAGTGATGCCAACATTCCTAGGAGTCCTTTCATTCATTCTGATAAGTCACCATAGTGTATGTTTAGATTAAGACCAAATGAAAAAAAAATGGAGCAACCAAGCGTGTCTGTGTAGAAACTGCAGAATGTAGTTATCAGTAAATAAGATTTTCCCCTTACAGCCTGACCTGCATAAACATGTGCACAGCCATCTTGCACGGAACACAACTCAAACTCATTTCTGACCTATAGGAAAGAAAGGCTCACAATATGTTGCAGTGTGATTTAGGTGGCAGTAATGGAGACTGCTGCCCCCGAGACCAGACCAGTGGTTGAAGATTTTTTTTTTTCTGGCCTAATATGGTATTTTCACATTCCCTTCTCTCACTGTATGAAGCCCTTAACCACCTAACAGAACTTATGCTCCCAAAACCATTAGAAGGCATTACAGTCCCTCCTCTTAAGACCCAAAGACACACCTCCTAGCTTTAGCTCGGTGACGCTGTGGAAAAGGGTGGGTCCCATGGTGCCAGCAGCCCGAATAAAGTCCTGGTAGGTGAGGCTGCAGAGCTGATGGCCGTCCATGTCGAAGTGCTGGAAGGGAATAGTGGAGGCATCCATCTGATACATGTCCATAACTTGCTGCAACCACTCCCACACCTGGTGTTTACTCCAGAACTGCGGGTGGGAGTCATGCAGCCAAAATCGACCCGCATACCCTGACATCGCCAACGACGCTGGGGGAAGAATTACAACGCAGTAAATCAAATTTTGGCTCAGGTTGTTTTGGGTACACAAGTGAATCATCTTTGCTCCCCTTCAAACACGCCCTTGATTAGGCAAACAATTCCAATGTCGGAGCGATTTGTCAATAATTAATCTACAGATCAGGCAGCCGGGAGAACTGCTCAGCTACTTTGCCATAGGGAATCCTTGATTTGCGTGTTGGGTCCCACCAGGTGAGCAATACATCAGTCGCTAATTGTTAAATGATTTTCATTCTGTATTGCAATGCATCCAGAGACCAAGGCTGTTGAACAGTGTGCAGATTAACATATTTTTCCAGAGGCACTTGAAGAAATTCCGATACAATTTTAATTAATTGATTGCTGTCAGAGAACTAACAGCTGGGGCCAATAGATTATAGAGTGCAAGTAAGGAGGCTCACCGTCAGAATAGGAGTTAGTTATCCCCCAGGTTGTGGTCAGTTGGTTCTCCAGCATGGTGGTTAAAGGTGCGCTCATACTGTGGTTGCTGTATTCTGATGTATCATGACCTGGAGACTGGGGACAAAAGATCTTTTAGAAGATGCTTAAATCTAATTTACAAGACACATAGTGACATAGGCATTGGATATACACACTAGGTCAGTTGTGGTAAACCAGTCAGAGGCTTAGCAGGGTTGCTTGATAGAAATATAGTTACATGTATATTGGCAGTGGTGGCCTAGTGGTTAAGGAAGCTAACCAGGGTCAGCAAGGCTTCAGGTTTGAATCCACCGTCTACCAGGTTGCACTGTTGGCCAAATTACTTCAAAAAAGTAACTTATTTCTTAACTAGTTATTGCTCTGAGAAAGTAACTAGTTACTTTACTTTAAATAATATATAAAAAACGTTTTGTGTTGTGTGTAACTACTATCATAATAAAATGTAGTGGTACAATAAAAACAAAACAGATGTTTAGACAGTTTGACAGGCATCTTTATTGTAACCTTAACTTGCCACTTGCCATCAAACCAGGTAGCGCACAAAAAAAAAATGTACAAGGGTGAACAACAAAGTAGCAGTGCTAAAATGGCTATATAAAAATGATTAGATTCTTAGAGCAATGTTAAGTTAACAATCCAATTTTGGCAATGTGCAAGTAAAACAACTTCAGTCTTTCGACTGTTCATTTCCCTTTAAGGCAAGAAGACCCGCCCAGGTCTCTTTCTGATTGGCTTAGCCTGAAACGTTAACCTATGTCAACCAATCATCGCTCCTTTTCAATGCAATGGTTCAGATAGTGTGCACGGCTGTCTGTCAGTGTGTGTGTGTGTTACCACACACACTGACCGACAGCAGACAGGCTCCGTTGCCACACAGTCCTCTCTCCGTAGTTGGGAGAAACTGTCCATTTGGACAACAGATAATAACAAGGAACCCGTTAATTCCAACACTGCCAGGTTGCCACTGATGTGCTCTGAGCTTAGGATTGCCCTGACCCACAAAACATCTTGTGGGCTCACTCCTCAGACCATGCATGGGCAAACTAAGGCCCAGGGGCCAGATGGGGCCCTTTGAGTTTTTCAGTGCAACCCGCCAACCTTGTCCAAATTGAATAATTTATTTATATTATCATTATACTTTTCCCTGCAATAATACGATGCCCCACAGTAGATGATATCATAAAGGGTACAAGAAATGTAGGAATTTAGGTTTTATACAATTATACAATTTTTTATGCATTTATTGTAATTGAAACAAACATTCCATCTTTCAACTCTGGACTCAGCCCCCTTGTCCAATTTTTGGACCAAAAAGTTTGTCAACACCTGACCCAGAAGAAGGCTTACAATATGGTGCGGAATGATTTGGGGAGGCACCAGTTGTCCCTGCAACGTGGCAACGGACAAGCAGATGAAGATAAATAAACAAATGAATAGATGTATAGGTAGATCTACTACTATTCAGTATTTAGACAAAGTTCTCATAGCCATTAATCTATGTCAGGTCCTCGATTTGATCCCAGTCCATTTTTCCACGCTTCATTCTATCCTCTGTTGTGAAGCGTATACCAATCTGTATATATCACACCCAATTACCAATATTGTCAGTCCAGTCCATTAAATTCGTGGTCCAAGGACGTCTTTTGACATTTTGTCCAAAGTCAGTGGATCAGACCACTGGAGTGAGCACACTTATACATAGACACTTTGACACTGGGCATTAATTCCTTCCAAGATGAGAAACTGGGTCATGGTGCCATGAAGGTTATCATATCATCTTCAGGGTAAAGAAGATCTTAGGAGATCTTAAAAAATATTATTAGCTTCTCCCAGACAACTATCTATAGGTCTATCTATATGTCACCAAACCCAGACTGAGGCTTATTTTCTTCTTGTTTCTCACTTTTCTTCTTCTGAGCAATACGATGTGCTACATCTCAATTCAGTCCTCTTCTAAGTTTAGGAAAAAAAAGATCTTACATTGTTCCCAGTTTCTCAATGTCTTTGTCTTCTCGTCGTCCCAGGCAGAGAAACCAAAGAGTCCTCTCTGTAAACTCAATATACTCTCACCGCAACTTCAGTTAATGAATCTCATACTGAGCACTGGCAGAGCAGATGAAGAGCTCTCCACAAGCACTCATTGATTCTCAGACATGAATGGTTTTTAATCTGACATCTTGTTGACCACTCAATACTTTTTATTTTGTAAAGAGAATGAAACGATTGACAAATGTATGATCTATGGCGCAATAACTTTCTGCTTTGCCTATTTGCATGAAAAATATCAGTATAGACATACAATAGTCCACTGTATGTAATTTAGTTTGACCAATGCACTTACACATCAGAACATGAAAACAACAGCTACTTATTTCTGTTTTTTGGCAATGCTAAAAAGAATAAAAAAAAAAACTAAGAACAAAAGCATAAGAAATTTTTAGCTACATTAGCATATTATGTATTAGTGGTTGTCTCTCAGTGAGTACAGTGTTCCCTCTGTGCATTGCAGGTCACCTTGCCCTATAGATAAGCAGAACTGCCAATGATTGTTGATAGCTTGGTTTATCTTGATGAGATTGAACCTACGACTGGCGAATGCAATGTGCACTCCTTGTACTGTTGGCTCATTGAGTATGCTCTATTGCAGGAGTGGGCAAACTTTTTGACTCGCGGGCCACAACTGGTCCTAAAAGTGGACACGAGGGCCGAGTCAAGAGCAGAAAAATGGACCAGTCGCTTAAAGATATTTGGCAACCTAAAATGCTACATTTCTAATACCCTCTATGACACCATTTACTGGGAAAACACAGGCATTGCAGGCAAAGGGCAGAAGTAAAATGAAAATATACATTAATTATTTCATTTGGACAAGGTTGGCGGGCCGCATTAAGAAGCTCAACGGGCCGCATTTGGCCCCCGGGCCTTAGTTTGCCCATGCCTGCTCTATTGTAACTCATGCTGATTGGCTCATGCATCCTAGCATCTCTCAGCAACTCCCCTAATCTGTTCGCCACTCCCTTTTCACCCACAAAATACTCCTTGTGTGTATTATATTACCATTGTACAACTGTGCATATATTTATGTAGCAAATACAGTCTATAGAGCAGGCCTGGGCAATTATGCTGACCCGCGGGCCACAGCTGGTAATAAAAGTTGAGTCGCGGGCCAGGTCAGGATCAAAAAGGTCGAGTATTTCCGTGAACTAGGATAAATAATGAGTAAAGTATTGAATGAAGGCAAAATGCTTTAAGCCTCTTTGAGACCATCTATTGTGGGAAATGCTAGCTTTGCAAGGAAAAGGTAGAAGGATAACGATAATATACATTAAAAGTATAATTTGGACAAGTCTGGTGGGCCGAATTATAACGCCAAACGGGCCGCAGTTTGCCCAGGTCTGCTATAGAGAGTGGATAACAATTTATAGAGGGTCTTTTTCGATTTGTTTCTTTTTCAGCTCGTCCCTTGTTGTCACAGATAATAACTATTTTCCATGTCCCCATGTCCTTTCTACCTTCACCTCTAACTCCAACTACCTCCATGTCCTCCCTCACTGCCTCTATAATTCTCCTCTTTGTACCTCAAATTTTTCTTTTGTCAGAGCCACTTTCACCACAATTATTTTCATGGTTTGCTTCTAACTACATGGAGAACCAAATGTCTTCTACTGAAGTTTTTACTCTGTGAGGCAAAGATGTCAATTTACCTGACACACGGGGATAGACTGCAAGGGTGAGGGTGCAGGAGAGGTTGGAGGCCAAGGCTGAGGCTGGAGTTCTATTTCCATAGGCTCACAAATAACATTGATGTATTTGAACAACTGTGAGCTCATGATGATGCTGTGCCAGGTTTCTGACAGTGGACTACAGTTTGCTCAGTTCCTCATTTGATTTCCTTTTTGTTCTCTGGTCCTGTGTAGGCAAAGTGTGAAGGCCAGGCTGTGGCTGGATTTTTGTTTCTGCCGCAAGCTGGATAACTTTTATATGTTTGAACCCGTATTGGTCGCTGGTTAATGTGTTTTGGACGCGTGTCAGTTGCCTGCTACACCACTAACCTTAGGGTGATTTTATACTGACGGTAGATCTCCTCTGATGTGTATCAAATCAATAAAGTTCTATTTTAAAATCTTAAATCTTTCACCTGGTAGCTCCATCTCTAGGATCATTCCTCTACCAATGTATCCACTGTCCCTCCTCTGAACATGTCCAAACCATCTCAATCTGGCTTCTCCAGCTTCTTCTCCAAACCTTCCTGTCTGTGTTGTCCCTCTAATGACCTCACTCCTGATCCTGTCCATCCTTGTCTCTCCTAAAGAGAATCTCAGCATCTTTAACTCCTCCACCTCCAGCTCTGCCTCCTGTCTTCTGCCTATTCCTAGTGTCTCCAATCCATCCATCATGGTTGGTCTTACAACCACCTTGTAAACCTTTCCCTTCACCTTACCAATCACAGATCACTCCAGACACGTTTCTGCTGTTGTTCCATCCTGCCTCCACTCTGTTCTCATCGTCTCTTCCACAGTATCCACTGCTCTGAGCAGTTGTTGTAAGGGGTAAATACAGTTAATAAGTAAATGATATAATTACTACATTGCATCTACTTTCCTATTTTCATAACTTGCAGAACACAGGAATCACAATAAGGGAGGGATCACTGCACATATTAAATCTTATAATGTTTTACTGAGATTTAATTACACAATATTTCTACGTACTGTTACAAATTTGTTTTCTGAACCATAGAGAGCAAGATTTGAGCAGTAAATTATTCTTCTGCAATTGCCAAACTCAAAGATCAACATGAGGACAGACACCTGGAGCGTGGACCGTGACCCATCTGTTACCTGTCTACTGAAGGAGCTCGTAGTCAGAGCTTTTTGTGCCAAAATTTGACATCAAGCCTTAACACATGCACCTGATGTTGTGTTCCTCCACCAAGATCATCCACTTTGGCAACATCTTGTTTCTGTCCATTGCAGACCTCATTGAGAAGTGTATCAAGGAAAGCAGACAATCACAGTCTTGGCCCAATATTCAGTTAGCTGAGTCAGTAAACAGTCAACTGCGTCATGATGCAGATGGGAAGCACAGCTGGTCTCAAGTGCCCTGTTATGCAGGGTTTAGGGATGAAAAATATTCTAAAATTGCATTATTGCTCAGCGTATTAGACACAAAAAAAATGAAGATTTTTTTTTTTTATCTCTCTTTGCTCTTGAAGACAAAATCCCAGGAGAAGCTACCATTTAACCGCGACAGTGGTTTAGATTTGTCGTTAAAAATTGCTCTTAATCTTGCTGTTTTACATCCCCACTGGGACTGTAGAAGCCGAGTGAAAATAAAGTTTTATTATTTATCGCACACTAACCCAGTTAGACCAACATCTCACCGCGCTGTGATGAGTCACCTGAAAACATACAACAGAATGAGAGCCTACCGGAGCAGCAGATTGATGTTCAGCCAGGCCTGATTATCACTCACGCCGGTCCAGTAGCAGCTGAATGGGGATTCAATGTCTGCAAACGCTGACACTCTAGAGGAGCTGAGTGGCCACGGTCAGAAAAAAAAGAAAAGTCCTCTCCTCTTCCGAAATGTCTGAATAAACAACAGATAAAAGTATGCAGCCACACTAGGTGCTACCCCACCACAATGGCTGTTTTATTCACATTACTTCCTTATCATGCTCCAATTGGCAACCTGTCCTGGCTCATATCAGGTGAGTCTTTGCATAATACACACCCACTCGCGATCTCACACTAAAAACACACACACACACAGCGCATGACATAATCTCAACATTTCCTATAATGACACTGCTTCCTTTTTTATTATCTTCCTGTAAAACACACGCTCAGGAGGAGCCGGAAACCCAGGAATGGATCCAAGCACACTCCAAATCCACAGAGAGAGTGTTAAATTGCTTAAAGTCATTGTTCGTACGGTTGCTTAAAATAGCGTTTAACCTTTGGTGAAAATTTTCCCCTGTGTTATATTATGTTGCACAACATTTGTTTTCCCTGTTCCTTCATGATGAATGGGGTGCTGACACTTTAGGTAAAGAGGACCTGGGAGAATTTATTCGACTTCTTTTTGAAAGTCACAGACACTGGCAGAGAGAAACACATTAGCAGCTATGTGCTTGAGAAGAGGAATAATAAAATGCCCCCATTTGCTAAAATGTTTACTTTAACTTTTTGTGACCTCCTTCAGCTTCAGTTTTTTTTTTTTTTTTTAAGGACAAGCCCATTGAACTTTCACGCAACACACTGCTGTTGACAACCAGGTTGGACTAGATTTGAAATGATTGACAGTCATTGTGTTTGTCAGTGGATAATTATTACATTTCGGATGGAAACGTGCACTGAGGTAAAATAACCCCAGGTATGTAGAATCAATAGGGCAGGTGTGTTATGATTAGTATGTTTTTGTTTAGTTTTCCTCTGTAAGACGAACTGGTCTGAACTGGTCTTTTTTTTTCTCATTGTAAACTATTTTCCTTTTTTTAAAAATAAAATTCATGCTATTGGAATTAATAACAATACACATATTTCCACAATAGTATACAATATAATAAAATAGGTCTTTGTTGGCTTTGGGTGAAGTTGAGGAAGGTTCCATGGAGCAACTGTGCACAAAAACAAACTATAATAATATTTAAAAAAAAAAAAAAACAGGAAGAATGTCTAAGAAACAAAAATAATAAAAAAAAGAAAACTTACAACAGGGAGGTAAACTGTTGAGCAATCTTGCAGAAACCTCTGGAGGTAGTGTAACTGTAATTGTACAACTGTGATAGTAACACAACTGGAGCAATAAATGCTGTGTAAACAGATTATTCATATTAATAAACTTCACACATTTGAGAGTCAGTTGATTTTCACTGTGAGATATGCACAGTGAGCAAAATAAAAGTCTGAAAAAAAAAAATAAAGACACTTTTTTCAA
>JAFBJS010001460.1:154013-164468 GCA_016785265.1 Paraplagusia blochii | reverse complement strand
ATATTGACGTGCAGTGTTGTATTGTAGAATTGTAGAAAGATTAGAATACCCACATATTGCATCTTAGATACATGAACTGGCGGCTAGCAAAAACGATCGCCTAGATAATAGACACAAGGTGTACCCAAGTCCATGTCAAGACACTTTTTGGGCAAGTTACTTTAAAAAAGTAGTGTATTACTTTACTAGTTACTGCTCTGAAAAAGTAACTAGTTACATTACTAGTTACTAAATTATAAAAGTAACTAATAACTAGTTACTTTACTTTAAAAACACAAAATTTTTAACACAAAGTTTTGTGTTAAAAGTGGTGTGTGTTGTGTTCTGTATCAACTATCATAATGAAATGTAGTGGTACAATAAAATTCTTCATCGTGATCTCAACTTGCCACTTACCGTCGTCTTGCTTGTGGGTGTGGACTGCTGTACTGCGTTGAGTGTCTGTGCGTAACACTTTTTACTCTCCGATAAGTCGAGAAAACCCGCCCAGGTCTCTTTCTGATTGGCTTTGCCTGAAATAACCTACGTCAACCAATCATCGCTCCTTTTCAACGCATGGGTTCAGTTAGTGTGCACGGCCGTCTTTCACTTATGACTGACAGGCAACAGACTGACACGCAGTCCCCTCCCCGTGGCCAGGAGAAACCGTCCATTTGGACCACAGATAGTAACGAGTAACAAGCCCCTTTACACCACAGTAACAATAACTGCGCAACTGAAATGGAAAGGTAACACGTTACAATATTAGTTCCTGAGAAAAGTAGTTTTGTAACCCCTGTTTGGTAACACGTTAGGCCCAACACTGGTCTAGACCCATTAAGACAACATAAACTAGCGCCTAGATAATAGACACAAGGTGTACTGTATCCATGTCAATGTCAGGGTGCAGGTGCACAACGTTCCACATTCTCAGGTCTGATGAAAAATGTCTTGTGATGCAACGGTATAAGAAGAACACGTCTGTATCAGTATTTGGGAAATGTAGGTGAGACTGCAGATGAGATTTGTGTTGGACCTACCATGACCAGAAACCTTTTGATTCTATCCCCCAAGACGGAGAAAAGTGTCCTGGTCGGCTTAAATTGTAGACAACTCTTTCTACAATAGCAACTCGACTTTGTTCTTGTTCACAGCTGTGGTGTAAATGACCTACTAATCTAACACCAAACGAGGAGTGAAGTTCAGTGCATATCTGCAGCTAAATGAGAAATATGAAAGTCGTGCTCGGATCCTTAATACGCTCTGACGAGGCCACTGGCTGCCAAATTGCCTCGCTGCCTTTTTACCGTAGCTTAACTCAGACGAGGGTTTGCCGTGTTTGTTTTTCATTTTCTGCTCATAAACAAATTCTTTCAATGGCTGCAATGTGGGGATCGGGAGAGGGGTGTATGACCTGTCTCTTATACACATCTAGATGTGTATAAGAGACAGGTCGCATGCAATGAGACGTCCTCTTCACCTGTTTAATAAATGATAAAGCGGAGAGACAGACAGATAGACAGGTGGTTAGGAAGATGGGATGGTAGGTAAGTAGGTGGATAGATGGGTAGATAGATGCGTAGGTGGATAGGTAGGTAGGTAGATGATAGATAGATAGATAGATAGATAGATAGATAGATAGACAGATAGATAGATGGTGGGTAGGTAGGTAGTTAGGTAGAGGGCTACATAAATAGATGGGTAGATACGTTAAGCTATCTATCTATCTACGATTCGTAGATAGATAGGTGGGTAGATGGGTAGGTAGGTAGGTAGATAGATAGATAGGTGGGTGTGTGGGTGGTTGGGTGGGTAGGTAGGTAGGCAGGTAGGTAGGTAGAGGGCTACATTGATAGATGGGTAGATAGGTAGGTAGAAAGATGTGTTGGTAGGTGAGTAGGTTGATTGACGATGGAGGCAAAGATAAATGAATAGATGGATGGATGAATAGATAGGTAGATTTAGTAGTAGGAAGATAGGTTAGTAAGTAGGTAGGATGGATGATGGGTGGATAGATAGATAGATAGATAGATAGGTAGATAGGTAGATAGGTAGATAGATAGATACTACTGCATACTGTAATATTCTGGTAGTCCTGCCTCTTATAAACCAAGGATCTTTCTTTATCTTCCTCCTCCATCTTCATGAAGTTGCCTTTTCTTTTCTCACATACAGTATACACCGGTCGTCTCATCTCCCTCGTCTTTATTTTCCCAGCCCAGTATCCGCAGCTCACACAAACACACATTTGTGCGCCCGCCTGCCTGTGTGTGTGTGTGTGTTCTGTGTCTCTCTGTGATCTCTATCCTCCTGAGCGTGTCACGGAGGCAGCCTGGCTGCTGCCAAACAGGCAGCTTTGTGTTGTTGGGTCAGTGCCACCCCAGACATGCTCTGGCTAACCCGCTATCTATTTGTTCAGAGGAATTATTGGTTCTCTCTCTTCAGGGACCGCTGGACCAAGAGTCACCGGGGGAGCCATTCCCCAAATTGCGCTTGGTAAATAGACACAGTAGCTCAGGAGGAAAAGGCGATCATCTGTCAGTGATCTCTGAAATGAGCTTGGAATCTGAATGCCCATCAATGACCATCGCCTTTTATTGCCAAACGGGGTGAGGGTTGAAATGCAGCCATTTAAGGAAGTTCTCACCGTTGCTATTCCACTTACTGTGGCTGCCTTTATTCCCCTGCACTCCCTCGCTCTCACTGTCTCACTCTCTCTCTCTCTCCCGGAGCTTGTGAAGGACTGATTCAATATCCATTGGACCACGCAGTGTGCACATTAATACAATCCATTTTCTATTTTCTCCAAACACTTTAGTTACGGTGTGCTAAAGAAATTGGTTTCCCCGGCAGCTGAATCATGGTCTGCGTGCATATGTATAACATGGTGCAATGTAAATATGATTTGTGGGAACATGAGTGAGTGAGTGAGGGAGAGGGAGAGGAGTGAAGTTCAGTGCATATCTGCAGCTAAATGAGAAATATGAAAGTCGTGCTCGGATCCTTAATACGCTCTGACGAGGCCACTGGCTGCCAAATTGCCTCGCTGCCTTTTTACCGTAGCTTAACTCAGACGAGGGTTTGCCGTGTTTGTTTTTCATTTTCTGCTCATAAACAAATTCTTTCAATGGCTGCAATGTGGGGATCGGGAGAGGGGTGTATGACCGGCTCTGTGGGTGGGGACGATCGAATTTTCTTCCCTATCCATTCACCTTGACTGTCACAGTCAATGGGCACAGCATATAACACGTTCTTTTCTGCTCCCAGGCTGTGAGCCAAGCATGCATAGTCATAGTCAGCTAGTGTTAGGCAGCGAGCTGAGAAGAACCACCCTGGTATCTGCAAGGAGCTCTTAAGAAAATGCCGGCATTCAGTAGCTCGAAAAAGTAACATTAGTCTAGCGCAAAAAAAATGCGAAAAATACACAGGGGTTCAACCAAACAAGCACTGAAGTAAAGCTATTTTCATCATACATGATGATGACCTACATGGTGGTTTATAACCTGTGGTGGACTAACCACTGGAGGTCACCACAGTTCAAAAGGATTAGAAAAACCTTGTGAAGTGTGGAGAACCCTGTAGTGCTGTGATTGCTGCAAATGAAGGACGAAAGGAAAGTGTTTCGAGTATCTGGTGAGACAAGTTTCTTTCCCTGTCAGTGTCTTGACTATATTTTCTTTTCATTTTACAACTTGCTGTGATAAATGAAAGTGTAAAAGTTTTAAGAGAAAAAACTGTCTGGATGACCCCAAACCTTTGAGCGCCACTGTACTTGGCCTACAATTGGCACGTAGGAGGATTCCCATTGTCTATTTTTTTTTGGCTTGCAATGAAATGGGTCAGAAACATTGACATTGTAACTCAGAACTGGAGAGTTCCAAGAGGGATTGGGAATGAGAAGAAGAGATACCCTTGAAACGAGCTGTTGTTTGTGTGTAGGTGACAATGTACTCGTTCGGAACTATCGGGGCGTAAATTTTTTGGAGTTAGATGATATTTATGCATTTGTAGACATCCAAAATGACCTACAAGATGAGGATTTATGATCGGTTCACATAAAGGAACTTGGGAAACCATTAGGAAACAAGTGCTAAAGGAGGCAAAGGAGGACAGGGGAGTGCTCGAACAAGAGGTCTTGAAGACAGGGAGGGACGATCCTGTTCTGGAATTGCTCGATGGATCATTCCACTAGTGTGGTAGACCCATGAGAAGAGTCTGGATTGTTATGTGTAGAGTGTTGTGACAGCTAGAAAGCAATGCCCTGATGCATAGAGACCATGTAAGGTAACAATAGGTTTAATCAGATAGTCGATAGGAGCAGATCCCCTTCTACCCACTTAGGAGGTGGCAACTACTCTTCTACCCACAACAGTGAATTGAGTTTGCAGGCATCTATGGGTAGCTAGTGTAGCACAGTGAGCAGGGGAGGGACATATGAGGTGCGACCTTCTGTACAATTGAAAACATAACCAGGTGACAGGTTACATGATCTCTAAAGATCAACTGGCCCTCCATCATTTCCCCATGGTATGTACAAGCTACAAGACTGACAAAAACTGGTTGCTGAGGGTGGGATCTTTTGGGTATTGTTCCCAAAAGGGATTTGTAGGTGGTTGAAATGTTGTGTCTCAAACCATTTTTCCAGGTTGACAAAAATGGCAACACCTCTATAAAACCATCTCTCTTCTCTGGCCAAGATTGAACGTCTTGGTCTTCAAAAGAGTGGTTGGTAGCCTTTGCGCCTGTTGCGGCTGCTTGGTCTCCCCAATGTAGAGGTCTGCACACTCCTCACTACAGTACACCAAACCTGGATGACTGAGAACCTTTGTCGAATAAGACAAATTACATGACATTAAAAAAGTAAACTTTATAGATTATATATTTGGGGAAACTCATCTTTCTCTGTGGATCAAACCCAGGGGTTTGTGCTCCTGATTAAGGCGTCTTTATTAGATTTAGGCTGAATGAAGGTCCCGGTGAAATCGCCCTAAGTTTTTTTTGTCAGATTAACAGTTTAGTCGGAGTAATTACGCTGTATATTGGTAGAAAAGAAACAACCATTTATTTCCATAGAGTTGGAGAGAGTTGCGAGACAGCGTGCCCAACACTGGCTAATCATTATTGATGGAGATTCACTTTCACTTAGCGACAGGATGACTGGCTGAGTGCTGATGCTTGGAAAAGGGAGGACCACCATTGGCTGTTTTCGCAGCTGATTAACCCAATCAAGGTGACAATTCTGCCAGAGTAAGAGTTCAGTTACACATCAGTCTAGTTCCTGGTGTAAATGAATCCCATCTCTGCCCAGACCGACTGTGAACTGCACGGAGATACTTCCCAGTTTAGTCACGTAATATGTGTTAATACTGTATGTGTGTGATCCTTCTCAAAGTCCTGTGTACGTGTGCTGTGAAAGGATGTAAATAAGTCATGTTTCTATAATGATATATTCTGCTTTTAGTGATCACGCTTCACAAGACTGCAGTGTGCAGCTCAGCCATGAATATTCACCGGTCACATTACATTTGATCTCAACACGTCCTGTTGGAGGAAAGGGCTTTAAAATCCACTTCCCTTTTGTTGCACCGTATTCTGACACAGTTACCAGTGTCTTTCTTGCATCAATCAGTCTGTCCTTCCGTCCGTCCCTCTGTCCGTTTGTCCACCAGATGCAGAAGAATTGGTGTTGTTTGACATTGGCACGTAATAAGCTAAGGAGCATGGACCTCGATGTACGTGCCGTTGGCCTCATGATACAGTAGCGCTAGCAAAAGAAGAAAAAGCTTCTTGTTATTTTGACATTGTGATACACAACACTACATGGTCCAATATGTGCCTACATGGAACAGTATTTGTCTACATGGTCCAGTACATGTCTGCATGGAAAAATGTTTGTCCGCATACAGTGTTCTATCCACATGGTAGACCATCTGGCCACATGGTCCAGTATTTGCCGACGTGGTCTTGTATGTAACCCATCACCAAAATGAACAGTGGGCAACTTTGAGTGTCCAGGGAGCAGTGTGTGGGGACAGTGACATGCTAAGTGCACCTTAGTGGGAACTTGGCAGACCATGGACTTGAATCTGAAACCCTCCTGACCCAAGTCTGCTTCCTTAACCACTTATCCACAGCCGCCACTAAAGAGTTTCTGAAGGAGATTCAATAAATCACAGCTCAGGTTTGAAGTATGGATGATAGGGGAGGGAGGTGAACATCTGGTGTACAACTTGGATGGTACACGTGACAATCTATGTTCTCATTTATACATGTCTTTACTCCTGCAGTACCACTTTAGACCACTACAATTTTCACGTTTTGTCATCAGGCCTGTAGCACTGAAAGCAGGGACTGTTTTTTCTATGTGAGGATAAAAAGACAAATCACCATGTTGGGGTCTTGTCAATTCACACCCACATTCACACCTTAAAGCATCTTACATTATAGATGAGCGGTGCCAATGAATTCCCCAGAATGCCGCCGTGTTCAGCCCACCTCCCTGCTGCTGTTGCCCAACACCTGAAGCGAGACCCGCCACCAACACCTCTGAGTCACGGGTGTTGACAACCGCAATTTAAGTGGTTCCTCCACGGAGGCTCTCTCTTTTCAGCGTGTGCCAAAGGAAGAGCCTGGGAATTACCCCTGTTTGGGAATAATTACGAGATGGTACGCATCACGACAAGGAAGTGTTCATAATGAGATCGTAAACATGCGCTTGTGCTGGTGCAGCATCCACCCATCAGTGTAATTGGTTGGATGTGGAACCTCAGCCTCATCGTCAGCCTCTTTCTCTTTCTCTCCCCCTTCCTCTCTGTGGGAGGAAGAGGAAAATGAGTAGGCAGATATTGCAGGGGAGTTCTGTGACACTAGTGTGACGTGGGTGTGTTAAGTGTGTGTTTCAGGTAGGAAACCTAGTTATGGAAGTGTACGTCACACTGGGATTTTCATTTAATCCAAGTAAAAGACTGAAGAAGTGCTTCACCATTTGGCGAGAAGATATGGACATCAACGGGTTTTGGGACCACGCAGCTATTTGGCGGGTGGACGCCCGATGCTGAAGGTTGTGCCCTTGTAAATCAGTGTATCCGCCGAGCCTCATGAAGAGCCTGATCATAATGAATGAGTCTGAAGATTGACAAAGTATGATTTATGCCTGTTTCTCGGTGTAATCAGTCTTGGCACAGAGAGAATTAGTCCAGGGAGGAAGAGCGTGAGTAAAGGTTAAGCTGCACCAACCTCTGTCTGCTGAGGATCTGGTGAGAACAATTTGGCAGCCAGAACTAATATGGCAGCCATTAATCATCACTTTAACACGTACAAAAGGCCAGAGACCAGATCAGAAACAGCATTGGCTACATGGTACACTAAATGGCTACGTGGTTCAGTATCTAGTTACATAACGCAGTATCTTATTACATGGTGCAGTATCTGTCTACATGGTCCGCTATCTGGCGTCACTGTCCAATACATGGATACATGTTCTAGTATTTGTCAACATGGTATACAGTACTATCTGTCCCCATGATCCAGTATCTTGTATCATGCTCCAATGTCTTGCTACATCGTCCAATATCTGTCCACACGGTTAAGTATGTGTCTACATTGTACATGAGCTTTTCACCTGGTTCAGTGTTTGTCTTTAAGGTCCGGTGCCTGGATACATGGTCCAATATCTGGTTTCATGCTCCAGTGTCTGCCTACATGGTACAATAGCTGTCCATACGGTTTAGTATTTTGCTTCGTGGTCTAAGACCCAGATACATGGTATTGTATTTGTCTACATGGTGCAGAATAAGTCTACATGGTACAGTGTTTGACTACATGGTACAGTATTTGGCTACATGGTCCAATATTTGGCAGCATTGTTCAGTACGTATCTTCATGGTACATTAGCTGACCACATGGTTCAGTCTTTCACTTCATGGTCCAGTACCTGGATACAAGGTCTAATATTTTTCTACATGGTCCAATATCTGGCTACATAGTACAGCATAGATCTACGTGGTATAGTGTCTAGTTACATGGTCCAATATCTGTGTACATTGCCCTGTATCTGTCCACATTGTTATTTATGAATCTACATGGTACATAGGCTGTCCACATCGTTCAGTCTTTTGCTTCATGGTCCAGTACCTGGATACATGGTCTAGTATTTGGCGACATGGTACAGTGTTTGTATACATAGTCCAATATCTAGCGACATTGTCTAGCATGTTGTAGATAAATACTATACTCCAGTATACTGTATGTCTACTTGGTCCATTGTCTGGCTACATGTACAGTACAGGTCTACATGGTACAGTATATGTCTACATTGTCCACTACGTATGTATATCCAGTAATATTACCGTCCATCTGTGTGTCCTTGGAAGCTTTCATTTCAGGTCAGACCAACAGCTGGTGTCAGACCAGCTTTCCTGAGATCAGGACTGTTAGTGAGTCAACGACTGACAGGTTGACTGACACATCTGTCACATGGACAGTGTGTGTCATGGACGGTGTGTTAACCGATTATCACTGTTGAGGAAAAAATCTCAACTGATTAAAGTGTCCAACGAGTCAGTCCATCAGGACCAGCAACACTAAAGTAGGGGTTTTTATTTATGGATGTCATTTCTACTCATAACCACAAACATCTCTTTGATGCAGTGGTGGGCGGTCAGGGCCAGCAAGGCCTTCTCTGCTGGCCTAAACATACTCAGATAATTCATAAATATTCTTAAATACAATTATATTATTATTTATTTTTATTAATATAAAAACTATTATTACATTTAAAAAGTTGGTTAAAAACTTTTTATTCAATCATATTTCAGCTAGCTAGTGTTTTTCGGGTTACATGAAATCTGCCAGAGCCTTCAGAATCAAAGTGAGGGCTCTGCCCACTGTAAGTGGATGGACACAGCCCGATCAGTTTAGAGCACTCAGACCAATCATCAGCGAGATTACGACTTCAGGGCCTTCTAGCTGGCCCTATGTAGAAGGCATCACGTATGTGTCCCATGATTGGATAAGCTCTCCCAGGAGTCTGACAATGTCATCTTGTTTGATTTTCTCGGACTTAAAACAGAACTGATTGTAATGTATGGCATCACATGACATCACACTATGAGGTCACTGAAGGCCTACCGTTAAAATGTACCGCCCACCACTGCTGTTCCAGAAATATTAAATCATCAAGTTCTTTTTTGGGTTCTTGTTTAATCACATTTAATTAATTAAATAAATTTAGGTTATATATGAATAATTGTGATAACTTTAACTAATTGTTTCGTTGCCTTCCCTAACAAATGTCCTCATCAATTGTTAAACCAACGTTAAAAACGCCTCATTACTGAATAAGCTAACTGTCCACAGATAAATGAGTCAAAATAACTCAAACAGGAAGTGAAATTCTGAACGGAGGAATTGGATTTTCTTCGCTGTTTCCTCACCAGAAGAACCCTTCGTATCTCTGTTGATTCCATCCTTAACAAGCTGTTTCCTCACCTAGCATGTTCACTACAGCCTCCATCCCTCACAGCAGCCTGAGTAATGACATGCAGTGCGCTGTGATACAGTATGTACAGCTCAGCAACGGCAGATTATGCATGTTAGCATGTCACTTCCCCTGCAAAGCCACTTAAGAGAGGCTAGAATATCTTCACATCACGGAATACGTTAATGGCTTCCAGCCACCCGTGCTGCACAGAGCTCAGCCCGGGCTCAACTGCCATCTGCCCTCAGTGGCAGAATATGATGAGACTGCAAGCATCTGAAGTGTTAACTGCCCACTACTGCAGCAGGAAGTTGGATTTTTTTTGCCGTGCGTTCGCCTGATCCCATACTCCGTGCTCTTAATAAACCAGGCTGAAAAATACTTTCATTCTGGCAGATGTGTTTATCAATTGCAATTAGTGGATAATTGCTCATCAGACATGTTGCCTGGAGAGGTTTGGGCATGAAGTGTGACTGATGATATGGCTTTTCAAATGAAATAGAAAAACATCAAAAACAAGTTTTGAACATCGGTGTAATTAGTGTAACATTAATTTAGTTTTTTTTACCAATGTGGGAGAAAAAACGCCCTGATGTCAGTGATGGGTCACGAGAGCGGTAGAATCACTACGACGGGGAATTGGTGCTACGGATGTTTTGATCACTCTCTTCAGCTTTCGTGGAAAAGACGTTGATGAGCGTCTGTGATTTTCTTTTTTTTTTTCATAGTCAACCAGGTGCCGGATGATCAGAATGAGTCACGATGTTTATTCCCAGATTGTTGGGTTGCACATTTCTGTTAGTATCTAGGTATTAGCTAGTCATACCTGCGGAACACTCAGGTGAATACGATAAACTGCATTTCCCGGATTAGTGAAGACATTTGAGGAGTCAGCTAAGGTGAAGGGAAAAGTTGACAGGAGAGTTGTGAGACCAGCCATGATGGATGGGTTAGAGACACTAGGAATAGGTAGAAGACAGAAGACAGAGCTGGACGTG
>JAFBJS010001460.1:103319-145914 GCA_016785265.1 Paraplagusia blochii | reverse complement strand
TGGAGTGGGGGCGGGGCGGGGGGGCTTTTGGGGGGGTGGGGTGGGGGACAAACCGGGCAGGTTCACCTTCATCTGGGTGAGAGGACAGGCCGCAGACGTTTGACTGGACCTGATCATTGAGTATCTTTAACACAGGGGAACAACAGAAACACACGTTATATACAGGAGCACAGAAGGGCTCAGACAGACAGGGCCATTTGGAGGCTAATCTTGTTGCAGAGACCCCCCCCCCCCCCCCCCCCCCCCCCCCCCCCCCCCCCCCCCCCCCCCCCCCCGTTTTTTTCAGGGCCCCCCCCCCCCCCCGCCCCCTCCCTCCGACCCCCCCACTTTCATGTGCCGACAATGTGCCTGAACCACTGTGTGAGAAGCTGCTGCTGCTGCTGAAGGCCTCTGGTTTGCAATGCACGTCAACATTTGACAAAGCATTTCTTCTCCCCCTAAACAATATTCTCCTGTTCAGGCCTGTGAAATGAGGCTGGTAACAAATTAGCTTTTTATGTTTATTTGTGTGTGGGTGTGTCAGTAAGGGAGATCTCATTTTGTATGGCACCAGTTTTCAACCTAAGAAAGACAGAGCGGGGGAGACGGGAGAGGGGAGAGACGGAAACTGGAAAAAAAAAAAGAAAAGAAAAAAAAAAGGGGGAGAAGATAGGGAGAAGAGAAGAAAGTCTGTATTCTTTTAGTCACGATTTTTCTCCTGATTGCTCCGGCTGTCTCACTTTGGCAAAACATGACCCTCCTCTGCCTCCATCATGACAGAAACATCGGCGACTGGATAAACACTATTTTATGCAGTGACTAGATGAATTGCCAGACAGTAATTACAGTCTTCCTCCGGCCTAAACAAAACTCTACTGTACAGTCTCTTTCTCTCACACCAAAGTGCAGTAGAACGTTAACGACAGAACTGCAGGTGTGTGACATGTTTGTCAATGCCCTGCCCGACTAGATAAATATAAATATTAGCCCCTGTGACAACAGAGGAAGGCTGTCTTCACCGCTGTGTTAATAACGTGCAGCTGAAAGAGAACTTGTTGTGTGGACGGACAATGTTATCATGTGCAGTCAAACGTGACCGGTCGGTGCTGACGTTGTTTTCTGCATTGCTTGCAAATTGAGTTTTTTTTTTTTTTTTTTTGGAAAAAAACACAAGGTTGTGTCCCAAACCAAATATGTCCTCATGACGATTAATTGTCCCGGATCTCTGTCGGTCCGACTCGTACGGTCGCTTGTTTAAAGGAGACAGGAACTTGGCGAGCTGCTGACTTTTTCACTCAACCCACGAGTGAATTTGTCCATCTGGTGTCAACATATATTGACAGAAACAAAGCGTCCGTCTTGTAGCGCTGAAAGCGGTGAAACACACTAACGCGCCGCCCGCTCCTCCTGCAGACTAATTCCATCCGGTCAGAGCAGGCGAGGCCTCGAACGCGGTGCAGTAAACCACGCTGTCGATGTCCGAGCTCTAAAAAGCACAATTACAGAGGACCTCGGCTGAATAATTTAAAGAGCATAATTATTGACCTCTATCCGAATTCCACTGAAAGGTACATTAAGATATAGAAAGGCGCTGGAGGTGGAAGTGAAACCGAGGGGAGGAGAGGGAGTGTGTCTCCCCAGGCCTCCCTAATGCACTCTGCTGCCGTACTCTAACTTCCTGTGGAACCCTAATGTGCCCGCTGCTCGCTGGTCTGATGAAGACTAAACTTAATGAGGCCCCTGTTTCTGAAATGAAGTATCTCTGAAACCATCAGCAGGCATTACAATCAAGCTGCCCCCCCCCTTCAACAAAACCACACCTCTATGGTATATAGAGCATCATCATTGTCCAAAGTCTGCGCAGACATATACATATAGACATATAGATGAAGCATCCACCCTTCAACCCTCAGCCCACTTCACCTTTTAGTGTCAGCATCGGTTCTGGTTGGCTGGATCAGGGGTGGGGGCTGCCGTAGGGTTAACGATGCCTCGGGGGGCTATCAGCGGACTGGGCAGCCGTCACTGCTGGTGTCCCCGGTTTTCAGTTGACAACCAGGCTGTGACAGATTAGCAGCTAGTCAAGAGACAACCGCAGCCCAGCGCACGGTTATTCCCCTTACTAACATTTGGTTTGTGTGTATGTGACTGCGTGTGTGAGCGGAGTGTGTGTTTGAGCCCTGGGGTGTCTATGTGCATGCACGTACTTGTAAAAGTGAGTGTGTGTGTGTGTGTGTGTGAGAGTGTGCGCACTGGGGGGCCGTAGAGGGCTTGCAGCAGGCTTGGGGGAGGATACAACGAGATGAGGCCTTTTTAATTAAAAGAAAATATTTGTGTTTGCATACTACTGTGCTTGGAACCTGGGACAATTTGGAGAATTCTCCCAGTTTAATGCCTCCCTCTTAAAAGTGATTTGGGGTATTTCTTCTCCTCTTTGCATACATGCATTTTTAAAATTTCAATTAAGCCCCATACATTTTTACACCCATTTTTGGGGATTTTATCACATCCTGTAAAACAAAGTTTTATCTCCGTCCCGACTAGAGAGTTTTGGACAAATCCAATTAGCGTCAAAAATATTTTACTGCGTCGACACCGGGAAGGACAAAGGCCAGTGAAATAATTAGGCAACTTCTGCAACATCCTGAATGCCAAGGACAGGTGGATTAAAGTATTAAAACAATCGCATTTCAGTCTCAAAATAGTCCGCTGCACAACTCAGCATCATGCGCATCCGTTTAGGTTCAGCTGCCAGTTCTATAATGCCACAGGAGAGGGATAGAAAAAAAAGAGACCCAATCCCATTAGCTGCATACATGCATCTCAGCAGACCTGCTGGAAATGTGAGCAAATCTCAGTGATGATTATCTTGCAAATCTTTAAAACCATATTACATGGTGGACCGACACACAGACGCTGTCTCTGACCATCACACCAGAAACTTGGGCTAAAATGAGTTTTAGATAAAAATCTGGTGTCAACAGTAGAGGGCGCTATAACCAATTATCGCTGCATAAAAAAAACGTAGGTTCTCAACATCAGATTCTTTGCACTTCAATGCATTTTTTTAATATTTAATCCTCAATATAGATTTTATATGTAAGAAATACTTTGTTACTAGGTAAGATTTTTATTTATTTCTGCAGAAAAGACAGATTAAAGACGTGATTGGTTCCAACAAGGTGATCTCCTCGATGAAATCTAAGCCTCTTAGCTGACTTCCTGCCATCTGTGGCTTCAAAAGATGGAGGAGGTTCACGTTTTCACCTTCTGAAAGGAGCGGGGGAATAAATAAGTGGTGTTTATTCGACGAGCCGAGGTACTGCGGTCAGCTCTCTCCTTTCACAGTCGTGTCATGGAGGTGGAATGAACCATCGGTGACCGAAAGCAAACAGGAGACTGAGCCACACGACAGAGACAGAGAGAGAGAGAGAGACAGAGACAGAGAGAGAGAGAGAGAGAGAGAGAGAAACCTGTGCCCTTCAGTCTCTCCCAGTAAAGACACGCTTAACCAGGTCTGACAGCTGACAGCTCTCTGACAATTGGGGTCAGTTAAAGGAAAAGTAGCTCAAGTTTTGTTGAGGCTTTGGCTTCGGAGATGTTCAGGAGACACTGTCCACTGCAGCATCAAAGGGGATTATAGGGACAGGACCATCTGTTGCCAGAATAAGCGTGAGCCCTTTTATGTCTCTGCCTGTATGTTTGTGTGTTTTGTCACTATGCGTGTGTGTGTGTGTGTGTGTGTGTTATAGGAAACAGAAAGAAAGAGAGAAACAAAGGGAGACGATCCGTAATGACTATGTACCTTTAACTCAAAGGGCAGCAGTGCAGTGTGGTGGAGCCTAAACCTCAGTAACCAATGACCTGAGGGTTTGAATAACGACAAATTGAAACGTCACTATCACAAGGATGAGTCCTTTAAAGAGTCAACCATGACCATCATATAAAACACTCTGGGTTAGGGTTTAAGAGATGCACAAAATACCTGAAAAGTAGATTCGGGGAGAAACTAACTGCAAAAAATTCTGCATTCATTTGATGGTGCTCAAAATGTTATCACCTTTGTAAAGCAACATGACAATCGTTACAAACGTAGTATTACTATGTACTTCTTGGTTCAAGTGATATCCATACTGCAGAAGCAATTCACTTGCACAAAAGAACGGATGTTTGAAAACTGTGGATGTTGCATTACACTTGTAACATTACTTTGAGCATGAGAAAATGGCTTTGGATGTTTTTTTTTATTATTAATGATGGTAGAATTTGAAGAATCCATCTTTTCTTTTCTCATTTCTACGGATAACACTTCTCGCTTCGCTCTGGGAATGTTTTTTCTTTTAAGAGTCTGCTACCTTTGGGCTGAGCCGCCCAGCGCTTGACCTACCGCCGACTCTTCTTTTCGGCACTTTAATTGTCATTTAATCACATATCAACTTGTCACTTAAAGACACCCCTTTTGAGGGGGGTGGGAGGGTGGCATTTGCATATGGTGTAAAACTAATTTCTACTTAGAGCTCCAGTAGATGTGAAATTGGGCGCTCTTTCTCCCTCCTTTCCTTTCACACCCAGGTCGACAGTTAAACACTGGAGATACCCACACACACTTACACACTTAAGAGTCAACTTTATCGCACCTTAACAGACAAAAACACACATAGGCAGACGCCATACCTGATATTCTCAATTCAGGTGCTTTTATCACATTTGTTAACAGTGTGCGGTGACACGTAACGTGTTAGAATAGGGACAGTGATAAGAGAAATTCCAAGAGCTCGTACTCCCGCGATCCGGAATGAAGGTGACAGTGAACGTATGCGTGCGTGTTGTAAAGGAAACAATTAGAGTTAATAATATATCACTTTTTCCAAATGTTACATTCATTTGTTCGCACTTAGATAAAGCTACCGCAAAATAGGCCGTGTCAGGTTGGCTCGGAGAACTACACTACATTTACATTATCACCCTCATACATCGAGGAGCCAGGTTCCGCTTGAGTGGCGCCGGCGCAGTGGAGGGGGAGTAAGAATCATGTTTTTCGGGGCCCCAGGAATGCCGGTCCTCAGGAGAGCGCCCCCTCTAATTACAGAGCGGGGGAAAGACGGCTCTTTGTTCCACCTTTTATTACATTAATTGATAAAACAGAGCTCGGTGGAGTTGTCTTATAGGGGAGAGGGGAGGAGGAGGGGAGAGAGGTGGAGAGGGCAGCAGGGAGGATGCTATGGGCAGACAAAAGTGGGTGTGAGTTTTTTTTTTTTTTTGACTGGGGTCCTAATTTCAGACGACTACTAATCCCGTTAGGGGCCCTGATGGTAGCGCAGCACTGGGGCGCCGCTTTCCCAGAGGCCCCGGTGGCTGTGGAACTGAGGGGCGGGGGTGTGGCGATGGTGGCAGCAGCAGCAGCAGCAGCAGCAGCAGAAGACGATGATGATGATGTGGTGGTGGTGAGAGTCCCAGCAGCACTGTCTGGCCCAGGCCTTAATTAACTGTCTCTTCAGGGGGCACGGAGGGCCACACAGAGACCCTATGTCACCACCAGCAAGCCTTGAGATGCTTTGAGGGGAAGTGGCATCTCACCCACTGTGGAATTGTGGGAAAAACTATGGACCTTTAATATGGACCTCATAGAGTGAAAAGCCATATATATGTCACAGGACATTAGCTGGAGTATTTTATTGCTGTTATTAGTTTATTACCAATTGCACTGGCGGCAGACATTTTTAACGTTGTGATCTTGAGATGAAAAGAGTTGAAACGTGGAGAAATCAGCATTCTCGCGTGATTATAATGCATTTAATTTTAAAGCCAAAAGGGCATTTTGTTGTGTTTCTGCAACCGAGGGATTGGGAAATCTTATTTGTCAGTGGTTAAGTAGCTGTAACAGGCTTTGTCAGGGCTGTAATCTGCTTCTGCTCTTCCAGGCTATCTCCAAACAACAGGAGCCGCGCTACGGTGGCCACGCGGACTCTGAACGTTTAGGCAATTTAACATGTCAGTGTGTGTGTGTGCACGCGCAGAACGGTGTCAGAGGTGCAAAGCCGGCCGATCGGTGCTCGTTGAAATGCCCATCTGAAAAAGCCACCCTGGTTCTTCGTCCCCTCTTCATCCTCCGACAACCAGGATGCATCAAGACTGTCAGAAGCATTTTTCACAAAGCTGAGGAGAGGGCATGGGAAAAAAAAAAAAAAGGACCTGCCACTGTCACATGCATCCTTGCGCGTGCACACACACTCGCAAGGCTGTCAGGTAAATTAGATCTGAAAGCTGACAATTTCTGACCATATTTCCTTGATTATTTCGAACAAATGCACACCAGCCGCTCTAAGGAGATTAAAGTGACATAAAAGTCCCGAGTGGGAGGAGGGAGGGCAGAGAATCCAGGTCACCCCCATTTGTCCCCCTGCCTGACAGCAGCTATATCGCTATCCAATCCAATAAAAGCCCCCCCCCTCCTTTTGCTTTAATTAATTTTACAGCTAGCTTGCTTAATTACTTTCAATCAAAATCCTCTTGCCATCACAAAATTAGAAATGGTTCAACTCCATTAGTCTAAATTCTTCATTTACATACACAAAGACTGTCAGCTCTTGCTAAGCAAACGGCCTCCTGCTTGATGAGATTGTTTTTTTCCACACACTCTATCACTCTCTCCCCTGCACACACACGCGCTCACACGCACACGCACGCATGCAACTGTGGTGTTAATTTATTTAAAAGGAGAAAAGTAGCATAAAATTATTTGATCCCCTTACTTAAGACATCCTCCGCCTAATCGAGGCTCAGGTGAGCTGTAGCGCCACATCAGCCGAGGTAATGGACGCCTCACTGGCTGCTAACAACTGTCCGAATTCATCACTTGGACAACTCTTTCAAAAACATGAAAAAAAAAATAAAAAATCCAACAACGGAAGAAAGAATTAAAAATGCATGTATGGAAAAAAAAAAAACAGAATGGAGTTGCTGTATATAAAATGGGCTTTTAATACATCTCCAGGATTAGTTATTGTTCAGAGAGTGGCCCATAAATCTGACTTCCTGGTGTCCGGGCGTCACCGCTCCTGACTAGACTGCCTACGTTCGCGACGCACCATCAGCAGTTGGCTGCTGTGAGGAGAGGGAACAGAGGAGAAGAGCCGTGCCCTCTCTGACTCAACGCTCCAACTTGGCATCTTCTCCATCACACACGCTGCCCCAGGCCTGGACATCAGTCAGAATTAAGGACACGCAGATAGGGAGTGTGCAGTGACCAAAGTGCAGACCCTTAACACACAGACACACACACACGACCATGCACTTTTTTTTTTTTTAACACACACTGGTGCCATAATTAGGTCCCGAGATGAAGGCATTAAACTGGTATAATGCACTCGCTGCAGAGGTGCAGTACAGTACACCAGCACAAAACACATCGACACTAAACCTACATAATCACCAGCGACACTCTCCTATTGCTTTAAATTTTCTTGCTCGCATGCATGCGACTCCCAGCGCAAACACGGGAGTCTTTGATGTGCGGCGTTAAGATCGCCTTACATCCGCTGCTCTTTTATGAACCCAAGTCACCGGGAGAGGAAAGGAACCGCGGTGTGAAGGTAAAGGAGTCGTGGACAGATTTGTAGCGTTTCCTGAAACCACGTGTAACGGTCGCCGAAATAATCCTTCACGCGTAACATTGCGAGGTTTCTCTTTTAGCCTGGATGAAAATAAATAAACAAATGAAATAAGTCCATCCCTCAGGGCCTGCAGGTCTGACCTGGCCTCTTTACTCCAATCACCAGCCTCCACTGCCCTCTCTAACCAGTCCCCATTAATGCCCTTAATTATCCAAATCCATCATTCTTGTGGTAAATGAAGACTGCCTCTTTAATTCAATTTAATAGGATCATTTTCCAACTCGCGTTCACTTTAGCCTTAGCTGCCCGCCCACTAGTCCCCCACTGGGCCCCCACCATACTGTATCCTGACTCTGGGGGCTGGTATCTACTAGCGTTTGACTCTGTGCCATTGGTGGATGATGGAGGTGAAGGTGAGGGCTGAGGCTGAATGGCAGGGACGGGCTGACACACTGTTGATCTCCCAGTGTCTTGTCTTGGCTCATCTGATGGCAGGGGCAGAACTGGGTTCCCAGTCTGTTATACACACTGCCAGCCAGTCAGCCAGCCAGCCAGCCACACACACACACAGACACACACACTCTCGCTGGAGTATCAGCCATGCTCAGTGAAGCTTGGCTAATCTTGTCACATCAGACCAGGCTGACTGAGTTGAGGTTCTTAGCAGAACACCCCCCTACTGACACACAGGAAGTACAACCTTTGTGTACCTCTGAACCAGCCAGCCAGCCAAACGCTCCCTCACCCCCTCACCCCCTCACTTACCCATTTGTCCATCTCACAAGGTCACGGGTGACCGACAGCAGCACACGGATGTTGAAGCTGGACAGACGACAATTCCCCGTGTGTCGTATCTACGCCGCAGCTGCTCTTATGGCTTAAAAGTCAAGTCTTAGCTCTGTGATATGGAATAAACAAGTCATCGATAGTTGAATCCCTACATTTTGTTGTTATGAAAACACAGTTCCTGCCAGTTTTTGGCTTTTTTTTTTTTTTGCGGCTTCTTCTCCGATGAGGGCCGGCGGCCAGTACATCGTGTCACTGCTGCGGTTTCACGTCACAAATTGTGTTTATAAAATATACAGGTGTCAGTATGTCTTTTGCAGGTTACAGTGTGTCATAGTGGCATCGGTATCAAAAAACATTTTCCATGAAGCGTTGCCAGAGTCTGGAAACTGGACACTGCTGCCCTTTAATCTAACTTTCTATCTATAAAATTACAGCCGTATTTTAAGGCCCACCTAAATGGTGTTGTAAGCCTTCTAGATTTTGAGGACGACATTCCCACGGTGACGACTGTGGGATTTTAAAAATAACCAAATGATTAACAATAAAATATTTTTTTTTGCTGGAGGACTTTAATAAAATGGGATATAAAACTGTTTTGTTGGTTTATTTTAACTTTTTTTATAGTTTGTTAATGACAGGAATATTACTGTCTTTTAAACAAAAAAAATATTATTATTAAAAAATGCAAAGAGTAAAAAAAGGGAAAAAAAACAGACTAGAAGATTTTTTTTTTTTTTTCAATGATAAGCCTAAGCTTCCAACAAGGCCAGTTTGGAGTCAAATGTTTTTCAGGTCTTCTTTCAATTTAGATACAATTCAAAGATTTATTTATTTTATATTCCCTATTTAAGAAACTAAAACTCAGTCACTTAATTAGGATTTATATTAAAAACATCTTGGTAGATCTACACCGTTATCTTTGCGTTAACTTTTTTCAGTTCACAACTGTCTCCCTTTAATAAATGAGGTTATTAAAAAAAAGAAAAAAGTAAAAATATTACTTGGAATAACTGATGTGACAAACTAGTGAAGCTTCCCATTTTGAAAAATCTGTTCCTGACGAAGAAGACTTGGGTCCACTAGGCTCAAGGTTTGAATCCACCATCTGCCAGGTGCACCATCACAGCACCATCCCAACCCACATAACTTCCAGTGGGCTGACAGTATGGAGCAGTGTGATTTGGGTGGCAGTGGTGGAGACTGCTGACCCTGAGACCCGGTTGCAGATAAGGAAGATGAATGAATAAATGTTACTGGTTTAATTTGTGAAAATTAAAAATGATTTATAGTCAGTGGACCGGAAAAAATAACTACTCAACAGTTTTTACCAATGTTTTATATATATATTTTAATAATGATCAGTATTATTTGTTTCTATAATATGTTCTGTCTCATTTTTTCTCTCTGACGGTAAAAAAAAAAAAGCCCATACAGCCAAGCGTGCACAGCATTCCCTTTAAAACGTTCCCAGCCTTTCGCTGCGGAGGCATTTTAACATACACTGCGAGTTTTCCAAATGATTTTAGTGATGACTTAATTTAGTTTGTTGAAGGGTGATGTCAGCACAATGGGTGAGACGGGCCTCTAAATCCTCCACGTTCACCCAAAATGCCAGGATGAGATAATCGCTGGTGACATCTATGAAAACACTTATTATATTTGCCCAGCGCCTGGCTGAAGCTGTTAAAACTCATCAGCATTATTCCCATTTTTCTCAGGGAAAAAGGGACAAAAAAACAACGAGGAAGAGATCAACTGGTCGTCAAAACTGTCCCCCAATTTAAAGGGACAGTGTGATATTGTGGTGGGCTGTGGACTTGGAGTTTATAAATGGAAACAGACTGGGCAGAGCCACATCGGGCGGCTGTTCAATACTCATTCTCTTTGCACCCGATACTAATTAAATAACAGGCACAGAACTTTTTAATTGGTTTCACAGATATCAACAGTGTCAAGGAAGTTGAACAAGTATCTTATCCATCTGCTGTTGTTAGACATAAAACTGTCATCGATGAGCATTGACCGCCAGGCGACAGGCAGCCAATCAGAGTTTTTATAAAGAGTTCAGGAAAAATAAAAATGCCTCAAACTGAGTGATTTCACAGTGGACGTCTGAGTTAGAGGGTGCACACTAGGTGCCGCTCAGATCGTCCCACCGTGTATCACACAGTGTAAAACACCAACGGGTGTAAACAGAAAGAAACGTCTGAGACGATTCTCAACCCTAACCCTCATGGGTCAAGACATGAAAGCTACTGTCTACGCACAGGACATCTTCATGGATCAGCAGCGTTAGCCACGTTGACCCGCCCCACTATTAAAGAGGCTAATCTGTTCAACATGTCAATGCTAGCACTTTTAGTTGCGATTAATAAAAGAAGACCCCAAGAGTGCTGCGTGTGCTCTTTCACTGCCCCAGGTTATTTTCATTCGTTTTTATTTTTAGTGGTATTTGCCGTTTGGTAATTCAAACAGACAGTTTTTTTTTCCTTCCTCCTCTTCTTCTCCTATTTGCATAAACAGTGTAAATTATTAACTTTGTTAAAAGAATTATATCAGCCCTGAATCCTAAAGTCTACGGTCGCATTGTGTGTTTTTCCTTTTCTGCCACTGGCAAAGAAACTCACTGTGGCACTGCAGATATCATTAAAGCAAATGTAACTTTATATTTATTTTATAGATGCAGAACAATGAGCGTGCAGTGCCTAAATCCTGTGGCCGTTTATGTGATGCCTAGAACGTATGGGCCACTGGGCTTTCACAGACTGGTCGGTGATGGAGCTGCTCTGGAGCAGACTCGCTCTCCAAGTGCCTGGTGCTGTGTCTTAATTTGTAATCTAGTCAAACCAATTGTCCGCCTGCTAAAAAGGTCACCGAGACAATAGACTACACAGCCTTCTGCAACGTAGAGAAAGCCCAGGGTGTCTTTTGTAGCTTTTTAACCAAAGATGTAATTAAGACACCTTCCTCTTCAGGGGTGAGGAGGGCATCTGTGAGACCCGGCTGGAAACTTTAACAGCTGGAAACAGAAACCTGTGCGGTAATTCAGGTGAAAAAAAAATTACAGAGTTTACCTGCTTGTGCAGCCCGCGTGTGATTTTTATAAATTGTGACCAACGACTGTGAAGCTTGTTGAGGAAAACTGAGTGATGCAAAGCAACATGGGAGAGGCAGTGGGAGGGGGGGGGACTTAAAGGACGTGATTTATCTGGGCTTGATTGCGTGTTAATCGAGGTTACGTGTATTAAGTGGAATCTAATTGGAACAGACACTGGCAGTCTGACAGATCGACATGATGCAGATGGATTGAGGGGGAGAGAAAGGGGGAGTAAAGGAGACGGGGAAAGGAAGTGGAAATGTGAGAGAGATGGTTAGTGCAGTAAGTCGAGAGGTGAAAAAAAAAAAAAACTCACTCGCTGTTTTGCTAAAGTAAAGGGACGAAGGGTAACGGTTTTCTAAGAGCACGCAGTGACAGAAACCCAGCAGAGTCTTCAGAGCCGGGTCTTCACACGACAGAGAATGAGGAGTCTGTCTTTATGTTCGTCTCACGTGCGTCCTATGATTGGCGGCTGATGAGACATGTAACCCTCCTGGAGGAGGACACACACGGGTGAGATTGTGAGTGACAGGGCACATCACTGGAATTTGCCCTCCCCCTCCAGTTGCCATAAACATTCATTTCTGCTTTATTGGAAATGAGGGATAAAAAAAAAACTCAAAAAAAAAAAAAAAGAAGAAAAACCAGGATTTAAAGAGGCCGGAGGAGTGACAGCTGCCGGGAAGCGTCTCACCTTGAAGAAGGAACGAGCAACTGTTCCTTTGGTTCTCCTGACAGACGGCAACTGTTTTGAAGGCCTTCTCTGTGTTCCCCAAATCTGCGGTATTTAACTGAATGACCCTTTCAAACGTTAGCAGAGTGAAAGACCATAAAAGATGACCACCTGTTAAGGCCAAGCAACTGCTAACTGGTATCGCACTCACTCTGTGGACAAATATGGAGCGCAAAGTTGGTACAATATCAGATTGTTTTTCTTTTTTTTTTTTTCCCTGCTCCTGCCTGTTGGTTTAATGATCTAAATGTGAACAAATGGAGTTGCGTGCGGATTGTTCCTATTGTAATGTTTCTCTGAATTGGTCAGTGTGGCTATGACCAGTAATGCAGGGGGTGGGGAGGGAGGGAGGGAGTGAGTGACAGGAACAGCCTCAATGCAGCAGTACAGCCCAGAGGCAGGGAAATGACAGCCATTTTCTGATTCTGGCTGTGAAACCCAGTAGCTTCCAATGAAAGGTTGATAGATGGACTGGACAGAGCGAGATTGAGTTGCTAGTGCGGTCGAAGTTAAATAAAGAAAAAAAAACCCTAAATATTAGAGATAAATCTGAGGTTTTGACTGAAGGGGAACGGCGGTGCTCAAAACTTGTCTCATCAAGATAAAATGTCTAAATTGTTTTTGACATCCTGTCATAGGCGGAGGGACGCGGAGTAGCCTCGGTCAGCCGTTGATTTGATCCATTATGACTGTTACACTAATGGCACTAATAAGGGCAAAATTGCTATTTTCAAACACATAATTTTCCTCCTCTTCATTTGGTTAACCTTCCTGGCTGCGTGAGTGAGTGAGTGAGTGTGTGTCACTGCCATATAATGCTATAAGGTCATCTGCCCCGGTGTACAATGTCAGTGGATTGCAACATTTTCCGTGCTTTAAAAAACAACAACAAGAGCTTTGAAATCGGAGCCCCTGCTATTTCTGATAGATTGACTACAATGTTGTATTCACCAACTGGCCCGATTAAAACAGAGCCAGATCTTCTTACACTGTCACAACACCGCTGGAGGAGCGGGGCTAGAAACCTAGACTTCTTCACTTAACAACACCCCTGGTGCATTAAATATACAGGGACTCCCATAGAGAGGCATCAGGAAGTTACTTAAAAGAGATGTCTGTTAACAAATACGAGCCACGGAATAGGATTTTAAATTTACAGCCAGTCATAATGGCAGCTCGGAGATTCCTGTGAGTTTGTGCTGAATGTGAATTTATATATATAAGTGTGTGTGTGTGTGTGTGTGTGTGTGTGTGTGTGTTCAGCCCTCATCAGGCTCTCTAACATTGAGAGGAATGACACTCTGTGATCAAGGACATGAATTGCTCATTGATTTTTAGGGGCCAGCTTAACTATCCATTCCAATTGATTTTTAGCTTTGCTGGGTGTGCGAGTTATGGCACTTTTAATGTATCATCTGTATGTGTGCTCATCACCCTCCGCAAGAGGATTTACAATAGGGAAAATGCAGATACGCCAGCATGTCTAACGGAAAATAGACAGACTTTGTTCCTTTTCTATCTGTTTTTTTTTTTTTCTCTTACCCTGCTTGGTATTTTTAGTTCTACTTGCGTGAAGACATTCAGCTACAGCACTTCAGATCCTTTTCCAGTAAACACTTGTTTTCTTCTCACATACAGTACTGACGTGAAGAAGAAAAAAAAAAAATGAAACTAAACCATTGAGCTGTAATCTCTGTAGAGTTATTCAGAGCAGCCATTTGAAGTTGTGAAAAACACGGCGTCACTGAAACCAGCAAAGTGTAGAAATTTCAAAATGTTGAAGACCCACAAGCAGACATACCATCGCACCACCACAAACCAACTGTAGGACAAGAGCCGATTCACAACCAGTCAGAAAAAAAACAGTCTTTGTTTGTTTGTCACTTTTAAAAACTGCAATAAAAACTTGCGTTACCGGGACATTAACAATTAATATACAGTATTAATAATCAATGGTTCGATGATGTAAGGGACAAAGTCAAAGCAATGTGATCCAAAAGCCAGTCTAAAGTCATCTGTCAGGTAGAAAGTCATTAAAATGGGGCTCATTTTCCTGCGCTGAGCTTGGGTTTCACCAAGGCAGGGATACATTTCTATTCTTCAGCAGAAGCTGCTCTCATATGATATTATCTCCAGTGGAAGCCAGCTCTGGCCGTCTTGTCTTTTTCTGTCTTTTGTCTTTTTCTACAATTCAACTTCTCCTTTATTTTCCAGATGCTTTGGGTGAAGCGATTCTCTCTGTGAGGTAACTGCCTTTTGTTCAGTGAATAGGACTGCATAAAGCACACTTTACTCCATCCTTTAAAAAAAACAAGTCTGCTTAATTAATGTTTTACAAGTGCTGCTGTATTCTCAGTAAAAAAAAAAAAAAAAAAGGCTCTATCAAAGGCGGCAGGTTCAGATTACGTACGCTAATTGAAATTCTGAATTTCTAAGCCAATTTCTTCCCCCTGCTCCTGCTCTTTCTTTCTGCTCACACAATAAACCCTGCCGTTTTGTAGTCCACAAATGACATCAAATCATCTAAGTAATATGGGCTTTTCTTTTTTCCTCTGTATTCTCATGTTCTGCTGGTGGGTTCATGAGACAGCTTAATAAAGCAGTAAATGCTTGGGGAAGCCTACTGTGTGTGTGTGTGTGTGTGTGTGTGTGTCAGTGTATGGATATGTGTGTGTGTGTGAGTGTGAGTGTGCGGGGTACGTCTTAGTCTATGAGCACACACTCTTCTCTCCTCTGTTTAACCTCCACTGAGGAGAGAACAACCACTGGCAGAACCTGGACAGATTCTTGAAAATAAAGCGGTAAAACGAAGAGTTAATGAGTAATAATAATAATAATAAACAACGACTCAATGACGTTATGTTACTGTGACCCTGTACAGTACATGGGTAGGGTTAAAAGTGGGCCCACTGATTCATCCATCATTTCCTACTTGGATTAGGAGTGAAAAATATATATTTATACTTAAATATTTGAGACATTTGTTATAAAAATGTGATTCACCCATGATCCTTTTTTTCCCTTCACACTCTTTTCTGGCCCGACATTTACATTACTGTGGTTCCTGGACTTCCTGTGTTCAGTGGAACAACAGTCTATCTCTTATTACAATACATGTTATATTAATATACAGTGGAGTCAATCGTAAAAACACTTAAGCTTCTGGTTTTTACATATAATCATTGCATTAACAAACTCTAGGTGTGGCCCATCTTTAGGGATTTGGTGAGCCAGAGTTGGGCCCCCAGGCCAGAGGTTTGAGCCCTTAGATTAAGAGGAGTGGCACTCAGGTTGGAGGTACTGATTTCCTTCTAAGCTCTTAGGGGGAAGTTTTAAACTTTTCCCCCTATCACTGTTTATCCGGGAAAGTAAATTTAGTGGGCAATTATACAAATTACTGAGTTTAAGAAATGTCAACCACGATAACCTTTGCTCTGAGTTAATGATTAACAGCAGAGAAAATAACTTCTCCTTACTTTTCTTCCATATTTACCCAAAGTCTTTTCATTCAACACCAGGACATTATTTTATTGGCTTGTTTTGCAGCCATTATAACTTTGGATCCTTTTCCCAAGGTCAGTTGTTAGTGCACCGTGAGGAGTATTTACACACAGGGCTTTTCAGGTCAGTTCTATTGTATTTACATCAAATAATTTTTGATAAGGGATGTAAAAGACCTATAAACCCAACATCATAAACGAGGTGTAACTGAAATAAGGACAAAAGATCAACGGCTGACTTTTTTTTTCTTATCTCAGACACGTTGATATTTTTTGACTCAACTCTCTCTGTGCTCCTTCCCACCCTCCCCACCTCCCTCGCACTCACCCCCGTCCTCCCTCCCCTACCTTCCCTCTACCTCCTCTCTCCTCAGACCTGAGTAGAAGCGAGGACTTGTTAGATTTAGTCCAATGGCTTCCCAGTGTGGCCAGCAGGCAAGCTCTTGTTTCATAGAGAAGTATCTCCCCTGTTATCTCCCCAGCACTATAATCACTTAACAAAGACTTGGGCATTCGCACAAATTAAAACATCAATAATGCATAAGTGCTTTTCAGTTTTGAGCTATAGTGTCCCTGTATTGGGATGAAATACCCTTTCTACCAGTGAAAGAACTCTAGCTCGCCCTCTTCTGTCCCACAAATGACTAAAAGAAGCCGCGGCAGTGCTTTGAGCAACACCCCCTCCGCCCTCCTCCTCCCCGCCCCCCCCTCCTTCTTTTAAAGCTGAGGCTAAAGCTGCGGTGAGCGTTTGGGATCCGCGCTGGTGAACGGGACAAAATGGCTCGGGCTGAGTGGGATGCGGAAGTTGTTTTAAAGCAGGAGGCGGTAAGTGCTGGTGGTGCATCAATGCAAACAGGCAACACCCTTGAGTGGCGCAGTGTGGCATCCTTCCATAAACAACACCACCGCCGTGTCCCCAACGTTTACGATTTTGTGGTGAGAATGGCAACGCTGAATCCGCTCCAAGCCTGCATGTTTGCCCTATCCTTACAAGGCTAAATCTGCCCGAGCTACTCTCTTATTTTCCCAGATGAAAACACCAGACGTTTTATATGGTTGTCACTTGTGCTTGGCCTAAAACAAGTCATATGAGAATATTACATGGGGAGGAGGGAGGATAGGGCGGATGCATCATGGGAACCAAACTTAGTGACACTTTGAAACCAGACTACTGTTTAATTTAAGAAAAATAAACCTCATTCATATTTATTACTGCAGTTGTGAATAGAACTGTTTTGCGCTGACTGTGCAGGAGCCAAGCATTATTATTGGTCTTGTATATCCACTGTATAGCACTGTTCCAACACCAATAGAGGACAAGCCATCCTATACAGATGGCCTCAAGGACAATTAGCAGTAATGATTGGTTGCCACATAAATGAGGGAAATTCTATTTGCTACTGCACTTGCTGATGATCACAGACCAAATGCCTCTGACAATAATATGGATGGCTGCTTCAAACTTCCCCGTGTACAGTACACAGGACACAAGTACATGCAATGTGTATTTTTTTTTTTTACCCCCGTACTTCATATATAATATTTTTAATTAAGATTTTTTTTCTCTCTCTTACTGAAGAAGCTGAGCGTCAAATCCAGTAAAAGTGCCACATTATCACGGCGAATAAAGAGATGAGACAAACAGCAGAGGGATCCAAAATATTATCTCTTCAATCATATCCTTTTCCCCAGATATCTTCATTTCCACCCTCCCTTCTCTGTCAGTTAGTCTGGCAAACAATCCCCTTGTTAGCAAACTGTTAAGGCAGCCGCTTGGTACACAAATTGCGCTCGACCAAGCGAATTTGTTTTGCAAGGGTGACCTGTTTAATCATCTCATTTTCTTTGGCGGACATTTATTCATCTGGTTTCCACGGTTACAGAGAACATTAAGGGGCTACAGTAATAAGGCTGGAGAGTCAAACAGGTAATAAAAAAATTAACGCCATTTTCCAGCAGCCGAGGACAGTGGGTGAAATGAATCAAGGGAGAGGGGAGAGGAGCAGCGGTGGGGAGCAGGAGGGGGCTCCAATATTGTCCAAACAATAAGCCTTAGTGGTTATTTTACTCTGTAGATCAGGTGGTGCTGTTATGGACATGACACTTTGGGCGTAGAGCAGCAGAGATAAAGCTTTTAAAGTGGCCCTGCTCCTTTTTTTTATTGTCATTTAGCGATTGCATATCAGAACAATTAAAAGTTAGTCCGCGATATCTATTAACTTTGCTCTTTTTATTTCTCCTGTGCTTTAGAAGGAAAACAATAATTTGCACTCCTGGCAGTGCGACGTGTCACAGAAATACACAGGACAACATGACATTTAGATACCCTGGTGAGAAATGTGTCGCGCTCCCCCCAACACTGAATCATGTTTTCTAATATTGTCTTTTGCGCAAATGAGCAACAGCAGAAAGACGAGGAGAGAGAGAGAGAGGGGGAAAAAAAAAATGAACCTCGGAGAATTCAAAGTCCGTCTCTCACACAATTAGAAACTGTGACCCAGCCACTGAGTGGGAGCCCAACATGCTGCCAAACATAGAAAATTCCAGCACAATAGAGAGAACAGGTGCTGAGGGCCCATAGAAAGTGATGAAGCCAAAAGAGCTGGGTTGCAGCTCAACGCCAAATAAGGCAGTGAGACACATTGTGCTGAGGCACAAAACAGCGCAGTGTGCTGTGATTTTCTAGAACCTTCTGCCACTGATTCTCCCAAAACACTGTCTTTCAACCATATTCAGGGCCTGTTTTTTTTGCTTTAATGACCCAACAAGAATATACAAGCTACAAATTTCATGCATTACTCATTTCTCCACTCCTTTCAAAACTATTTCTAATTGACAGCAGTCCTTTGGCACTCCTAAAGTATGCACAAATGTTCTTAACCTAACCCTTAATCATTTAAATCGTCTGGTTTAACCTGTATTTGGGCATTTTATGACAGTGCCAACACCTGGCCCCCACCCACGGACAGAAAAAAGAACAAATTGAATTCTTTCTGCCTGTGTATACGTTCTTCCGGTGGTGGCTCCGGTGTGACTGAGGTCACAGAGAGAGGGAAGCAAAAACTTGACGGCAGACTTGTCTCGAGAGAGAGGGAGGGAGTCGCACTCGCACACAGGCACGGCGAAATTGTATTCTGACTCCGACATCAAACACATCGTGCACACGTCACACAGATTGATCTCGTCACTTGGCCCTGCTGCTGAGGCTCAGCCCCGAGGAGCAGACTCCTCCGTTCACCGCGGGGACAGAATCCCCAGAGGAGGAGGATGCAGAACGAGGAGAATATGGCTGAGCTCTGACTGTGGAACTGCCAACTGTTCTGCTAACAGCTTCTTAACAGGTGTGGGCCCCGGAACCATGTAATCCTATTGAGTTACCGAGTTTAAAAAAAAAAAAAAAAAAAAATACGACAAACAGCAAAACTCCTGGGCTCTTCCTCTGACTCCCCCCACCACCCTCTCCCACACACACTCTCTCCCGACTCTCGCCTCTCTCCTCTTCCTTCCATTCTGACTCTGCTGCCAGTGACAGAAATGAACAGCTGGGCTTCAGATTTATCATGTACAGACAGTAATTATTGCCGGTGCTGCCTGTTTCTGACCCAGGCGAATAGAAAGTCACATGAAAAAACACACGGCAGAGAGAGGGGGGATCTGAAGTTGAGGGGTGTCGAGTTGTAGAGCTGTGCACGTGTGTGTGTGTGCGTGTGTGTGTGAGAGAAAGACAGCGAGCAGGAGAGGAGGGCAGTGGTTAAACGTCACTACTTTCCTGTTTGCAGTCAATTACAGGAGGAGGACAGGAGTATTGGCTCTGTAACTCGCCAGAGCAAACACTTCCTCGCTAAAGGTGACGGAAAAAAGAGGTTCCGTGTTTGTTTGTGTGTGTGTGTGTGTGTGTGTGTGTGTGCGCTGTTTTTCTTCCCTCATATCAACTGTGCAGCAGGGAATATTAGAACAGTAGCAGTGTTACTGTGAAACACAGAGGTGATCGAGAAATGAAACTGAATCAGGCTTTTCATTAAAAAAAAAAAAAAGATTCTGAGGAGCTCTTACCTCTATGTCACACCTTTTCAAGTATTTACTTCATAAAATATGGTTTTACTTCCTCCTCTAACAATAATTGATTCACTAAAAACAAGAAAGTAACTGATACAGGGCTTTGCAGAGTGTCCGTGGTGTTATCTCCACACGGTCTGACCCACCTGCTGTATTTGTTTAACAGATAAGGGGGTCAGGAGATAAACTGTCAATTTATTACCAGTGTCAATCACAGTTGTCGTCATTAAATAACCTCACATCTGCTGCTGCGTTCTTCCAGTCGCCCGGCACCTGTACCCAGAAGTTGCCCCTCCACCGTATCCACCGTGCCGGGGCTGGTTCACACCGCAAAGACCCCACGCCACATTTAAAAGGATTAGTCACCACATTTTGTGCCGGCTTAATCTCTCTTTCAGCCAGCCAAATAAGTGCGCTTCGATAAGCAGAGCATGCAAATTCATTCATGGCCAGTGGAGACCACGCTTTCAGACCAACGTGCCGAAGTTTTCCACTCTGCTAATTGCCTCTTCATTTTCCCATTTTCCCCTCTTATTTGGCATATCAACGCCCAGAGATTATTATTCTCCCCTACTTTGCATGAAATTATAATTTCATATACAGATTAGGAAATAGAACCCGGAAAAAAAAAAGTTACAGGAAGCTTCACAAACACAGAATAACTGGGAAATAGAAGCAGGGCAAAAAAAGGCCTTTTTTTTCTTAATGTAATAAAAAGAAAAAAAGTTTTTTTTTTTTAATTCTAACATTATATATAAAATTAATCGCTTTAGTTTCAAAGATCATATAATTGAAAAATCTTTATGTGCCTTAAATTTACTGCAGCACTTTAACAAACATGTATTATCTGTGACAATAAAACTAGGCTTGTTATATTTTAGATAATAAAGGCAATGAAGACCCAAGGTGCAACCTGTTTATCATTCTGGAATATTTCTTCACCCAGTATTAATTAGGCCATTACTCCAGATTGGTGACGGGGAGCTTTGAGGTTTTAATTAGGTCCCGGCCACTGCATGAGTGCACAGGAGCGGAGACAACGGGTGGTGATGCCATTCGCCTCCGTCCTGGCCCGTATCAATGAGCCCAGAACTCTTTCTCTGGACTTTATTTGATTGTGTGATCTGTGATATTGTATCTCTCACCTCTCTGCCTCTCACCACCCTCCCACCTCCACCCCCACTCCGCCCTCTGTGCCTTGAATTAAAAAGGGCAGTTGGTGTTATTTAGGCATTAAAAGATGGGGGTTAGGGTAATTATGGTTTTGGGTGGCTTGTGTCTGATGACCGGGCACATGCTATGGACTCAGCTGTCCTTCTCCCTCTGTCTCTGTCCCTCTCTCACACACACACACACACACTCACCCCTCCCTCCTCTTGTCTGCTGTCGATGTACCCCCTCGTTTTCCCTCTGCCACTCTTCTAAAAACCAGGCACAACACACACACACACACACACACACACAAACACAGACTCGGGCAACATCAATCAAATTCTGAGAGCGCTCCATAAAACTACACAAACATATATGGATCCTTTATCTGCTGGATTTCTCTTCTTTTTTTTAGATTTTCCTACTTTTAGTGCAGTATAAGAATAAAAACTATATTACTATAAAAGTTAAGTTAATTAAAATGAGTGAAAAAAGACAAAAAAAAATGGTCCATAGGTGTAGCTAAAAAAAATTGAATTATATTAAAGATGTGAGGTATATTTCTTTACATCAAATTAATATTTTTAAAATGATAAAATATTTTAATGTCATAAGTGTTTTTCTACTACAACTGGACAAATATTCTCTGTATATTCAAAGGCGTTGGTTGGGACAGTTTAAAAAACAATATATTCCCCCTGATCTGAACAGATGAATTATGAGAAAGTGAGCGTTCCTTCCTCTGTTGACAAGGCGACACTAATCACCTCGTTGCTGTGAAGCACTCTTCCCGGACAAGACTCCTTAGTCTACAAGGATCCCCAGAGAAATCGGCATAAAAGAGGTTAAAGACAATGACTCGCGTTTTTTTTTTTTTTCGACCAAATGTCTCCCTGTTAAATTTATTTCAAAACTCCGTTAATCTGCTGTACACAACATTCCCATTAGCATAGCCCAGCCCCCTAATAAAAATTCCGGCTAGTTTAATTAAAAAATGTAAATTTACTGTCATCCGAGGAGCGGCAGAAATAGGAGTGCAACAGCATATTTTATTGCTTAAGACATCAAATTGATTCAGGTTATTGCTAAATTGTGATAAAAGGTTATTGAGGGCCTTCAGACCTGCGCTTGTTTTTCTCCCTCATTTCATTCTGGTTTTGCGGAAGGCCGTAAAAGTTGGAGAGGGCCACAAAGGGTTAATGAGACAACTCAGTGAGGGAGAAGGCAATCAACATTATGACTCAGAGGAGGCAAGAAAACAGTTTCCAGGCTGACAAAAAAGTTTTAAATTAAGGTGTGTCACGATAACAGTCGTATTTGTCTGTTGTTATTTTAACCAATAACACAGGGCATCTTAGAAAACCAGACAAAATACCTGAGCCCTCATGTCTGACTCTGTGTTTGTCGTGGCCTTTGAGAAACCCTGTGGTCATGGAGGACTTTTAGGATTTTATTTTAATTAAATAAAAACATTTTTTTTTTTTCTTTTTTTTGATTTTGTGTCCATAACAGTTTCACAAAAATATGTCACGCCTGCTTGAGAGACTGTACGGCCAAACACTATAGACTGAGAAATCAAACAGTTAATCAAACATGATTTAATGACTGGCAAATAGATGAGTTGGAAAATATTCAATAGTTGTAACTGTGAAGTAAAAAGACTGAACACAAGTTCACTTTTTGTCTTTTTCCCCCTAAATATTTAAAGAAACATAGCATAATTAATATTTAAAAAAAAAATTTTTGGCAATCTTTCATCAGATCTAAATTCATTGCAAAATATTTTCAAAATGTCTAGGAAACTTGTATTAAAAATATGAATATTTCTGGAAAAAAAAATAAAACAACATTTACTCTGGTAACAGGGGAGACTCATGTCGAACTGGTGTTAGTGAAGGGACAAATGATGAGACACGATGACTATTAATACACACACACACACACATGTTGAAGACAGCGCTCAATGAGAACTTACACGCTTAGAGACATCGTACACACAGGACGGAAAAATATAAAATGAGTTAGTGTTAAAAATTATGTATTTATGAAAATGTACACAAAGTCCTTTCACGGATGAATGAAGTGTGGAGGACATGGCACTGGGAGGTGAGAGTGTCCAGTGATAGTGGACAAGTTTGTCCTCACCAAAATTACACACAGAACCACTATGATCCTGATACAGTTACACATCAAACACACATTTAACCCCATCTGTCCCCGTCGCTAATGTACCTAAAGTTTTTTTTTTTTTTTTATGTCAAAAATATTGTTTTTACCTTCTTTAAAACCTGACGTGTGATGTCATTATATTTGCTGGAACACATTGAGTTTTATTGTAACATGAGCCTGAGATCTGAAGGGGAAACTACGCAGAAACACCTGAAAAAACGCATTTATTGTTAATGTTAATTCCTGCTCCCTTTACATGTGTAACAACACAAGCAGCACAACAGTTTGTTTGCTATGTCCCCTTGGCAACAAACCCTTAGGCCATTCACTTTACCCTAATGGCACCGCGACTACCTCTGTGGGTAGGACCAGTACCTGGATTTCTACACTAACGAATAACTGACTATGGAAAAAAAAAAGAAAGAAAGTAAATAAATAAATAAATAAATAAAAAAGCTGTCATGGTAAAAGGAATGATCAAAAATTGAAAAAGAGTTTTTTATTTGCCTGAGTTTTCCCTAAAGGAGAAATGCATTTTGACAATTGAAAATGAAACTGGCTTCGGTGAACTTTCTACACGTGTGTGTGTGTGTGTGTGTGTGAGCTGTGTGTGTGTGTGAGTGTAAGGCAGCGTCATGGGTCGTGTGCTGGAGAAATCATATTTGATATTGTAGTCACCTTAGGGACCGTCAAAGGGCTATAAATAAGGGTGTCGCAACACTTGGCTATACGTACACACACACACACACACACACACACACACACAGAGGGAGTTAAATCCTGGACAACTTAGTCCTGGCTGTTCTGTATATTTAGCTGTAGATTAAGGCACGGCTCTGGGTGTCAGCTAATAAAACATATCTGACAAAGATAGAGGAGAAGAGTACTCACCATATTCAGCCAAGTCGAAGTTAAATCCTCTCAGGCATGTAACTTTCATAATATTACTCAACTCTGTCAGAAAGTCATTCGAATGCTGGTTGGTGGAGGGAGGAATAAAGTGGAAAAGTAACTAGATAAAATAAGGCTTCCTTCAATCATGCACTAAACTCCTTGACATGTAATCTGTCAATAGTTTGTTGCTGAGATAATGCCGGCTGCCACGAGCGGATTTGATTGGCAGCTTAGGGTCTGGCCCCTCCTTCTTGTGGTTTGAGGGGGGTAGGTGAAAGAAAATGTAGCCTCCCCCTTCCCTGCTCTCCCTCTCTCTCTCTCTCTGTGCGGCGGTGCCTCTCTCTCTCTCTCGCGCGCTGGCTGGTTGGCTGGATGGTTGGCTCCCTCTCCCTCTCTCTTGCTCTCTGTGAGCTCCGCTCCCATAGACACTCACACACGCACAGACCAAGCTGTTGGTGATGTTTTCTGAATAGCCTGATAGGAAATTATGGCAGAGGAACGGGAGCACTTTTTTCCTCCCTCCCTCAGTGGGCTGGCCTTTTCCATCTTTGTGGTCTTCTAGCCTTTCAACTCTCTTGGGGTGGAGCCTCCTCTGCCTCTATTCAAATGAGGGCAAAAGCATAACACTTTGAAAAAAAAAAAAAAGGTTTTTGCTGAGGAAAAATATTACACGCCTGGGAGAATACATTAGGATTGACATTATTTTAGTTTTAAAAGTGTGTGTCTGATAAGTTTTCCCCCCCGGAGTCGCACTTTAATCCTTTTTTTTTTTTTATAACTGTGGTAAACCAGGGGATTTTTTTGATAAGCTGATCATGCACAGATTAGATCTTTAATAAATGTTTTATATCATAATAACATATTGATACCATAGACATTCATGAATCCTTGTTGTCCTTTCTGACTATTTAATAGGATTTTTTTTTTTTTTTTTTTTCTCCCCTCAAACTGTCTTTCTCCTTTTCAGTGGCAGAACCGTGTCCGTCGGTTGCCTCTCTCTCCCTTGGAGCAGGAGCTCTTTCTACCTCCCAACCTCTGATAAGATATCAGTTTTCATTGTAATTTCAGGTGAAATGATAAACGACGGCCGTTACCAGGTGACAATGAATACTTTATAAGACAAACCCCTTTATTTGCCTGGCAGTTTCTTCCGCAGTGGCATGCAAAGTGCCGTCAGATCATTTGTACCTAGTGCCCAGTCGCTGCAATCACTATGTCAGCAAAATGAAGTTTACAAAGTGAGAAGGAATTAGTTCAAATTAAAACGAAAGGTCTCAACGCCGAAAGGTCACTCACTGTATTCCTCTTTTATTTTTGCACAAAGGTGTCGTGCGTAACTAGCATTTATTGGTTATAGAAAAGAGGAAATGAACGCCTTTATGACTGTGAACCATAACACTGTGATACACAGTGCAGCCTGCAGTTTCCCTTAGTGTTGTCAGCAAAGTCCAAAGTATGTGCATAAAACAGGTTTTGGTGGATTTTGAAATTATGATGACTCATCCTGTTTAATAATGGAAAAAAAAAACAGCTTTGTCTCCTCCTTTAGCTCACATAAAGAACTATTTCCATAAAAGAGCTTCTTTGTACAGGCTCCACCCTTGCTTTGACAATGTGCTGTAAATACATTTATTTTCCATTAATGTTCAATTCTCTAACAGAGCTCTACTTCTATTATGTGTTCTATGTATGCAGTCACGGGCCAAACTCAATATTTATTGAAAAATTAACCGTAAATGTGCATTTTTTACCTTCTCTCCAGATACTAACTGTATTTTCTTTGTTTTTTTTTTCACATGGAAACATTGCATCTGGAAAGACTAATGTTTAATAATGTCAACAGACATCAGGGGTATATATTTCTCATGCTCTGCCTTGTACCTTGGTACCTACCTACCAGACCTACATTAAATAAAACATAATGTCTGCGCCATAACAAAGAACATACGTCAGTTATACAACAAAGTCTGCCAGTATTTATGGGCTACAGTATTAGTGGGGCAAAATCTAGTACACATTTGATATTATCTCGCGGCCCAAATATTATTACAATGTGGGCCAGACTTGGCCCCTGGGCCTGAGTTTGACACCTGTGTTCTATAAGACCACATGGTTAACTTGAATCGTCATAGCACTGATATTCAGGGAATTACACCAGAATTACAACACATTTATTTTGTCTAAATGTACAACCTAATATAATTTGCTAGAAGTTTTTTAAACACAACATGTTTCTGTCTCTTCTTCTTCATCGTGACGTCTCCCGAGCTTGATAAGAAAACCCTTAGCCGGGCTTTACAGAATACACAGCTGAAATATGTGCTCGTACATTTTTTAGATAAAAACATCTTAAAATTTAATTCCCTGACACCAAAACGTATTATTCATATTTTTATTATTTATGAAGTATTTATTATTTAGGAGATTAATTACCTACAACAGTTAAGACTGGGTTAAGTCGAGCCAATGCTGCTGTCAAGCTCCTCTACAGTATCACAAGGTAAAAACTCTACAAAGATGTTTTGTGGACTTGAAATGTAGAAGAATGAAGACAGAGGGCGTCACTCCTACATATTAAGGCACAACCAATTTTACTAAGTAATTTGGGACAGTAATTTGTAGTATAAATAATAATTATATTTCAAATCAGGCTGCAGTGAAGGCTGAGATGTTTGTTAAAAAGTGTCTTTTTATGTATTGTTTTACTTAAATCAGATGAAGGTTTGATCCTAACATCTGTACCAGTCAAAAGACGATAACGGCATTAGAGCTGCACCTCTAAACCTGGTCCTGTGTACTGGGGGTACAACTGGTTCAGGCACTGACTTATATCCATGCAGGACACTGGAGGGAAGGGCTTCTTGTCCGTGCACAACAGCCCTGTGGCCCTGGAGCTGCCCGTCTTTTGCAGCAAAACCATTACTTTTCAAAGGGAGCTGTGGGGCTTTTCGTTTGATGTGGTCTGTGTGTATTGTATGGAGCATGCTGGAGAATGTTGAGGGCAAGGTGGAGTGTGCACCAGTGTGAGCGTGGGTGCGCGATGCCGTGCACGTGACATGGCAGGGGTACATCAGTCAAAGGGCCGCCGGCCCGACGTTTGGCTGCCTCTGACAGTGCACTCCAGGAGGGGCTGGTCTGGTGCAGGGCCCACTCCCAGTTCTCCACTCTCCCGGACAAAAGCCAGCGCCCAGTTGAAAGATGTGAATTCGGTGGCTTTTGTGCCAAAAGCCCAGAGACATGCCGGGTGAGAAATCTGACCTTTGCCGAGAGTCAGATTGTGTTTTTGAACCCCTCTTGCTGTCTGTGGCAGTTTGGGGCAAAGAGTGACTGAGCGAATGGGTGGAGACAGGGTGGGTGATAGTTGGCGTGGGGTGGAGGTCGGCCCCAACTGGTGGAGTGGACATGTTTGAGGGTTTCCACAGGAAGCGAGGCGTTTCCACAACTTCTGCTTCATCCGACTTTAAACAAAACAAATTAAGATAGTTTGTGTTTTCCCCGCAGACGACGGCGTCGAGTTTATCCTTAATATTCACCGTCATGTTGTTGTTAAATTGGCAGGAAATTGAACGTGTAAATCTTAATTCTGAAGCAGGGACTTTTAAAGTAGGATTCAACAAAAGTTCAGTGCCGCGTTGGTGGAGGTTGTCTGGGATGCGGAGTATTATTCCATCTCACGTCTGTTTGTACTGCATTATATATTTATTTTTTAAGCAGAGGAGGAGCTGAATAATAAACTTACACACAAAAAAATCCTCAGAACGCCGTTGACAGCAATACAATACGTTGCGGTGATTGATCATCTGCAGGACTTAACGCAGTCATTCTCAAGAATATCGTCTGACTCCTAAGATTGTCGTTCAACTGCATCTGAGGTGAAATATGTGCAGTGTGCTGGAAAAACGTGACAAAAGCCTTTTTTTTTTGCACTTTTACTCAGAGACAGACCCAGGCATGAGGTAAATATTTGTCAACAGGCAGCGTTGTCTTTCTTTTATCCCCGCACTGCTAACAATGTTACATGAATTATGATATACCACGTTGCTTGGCGGCAGTGTGCTGAGAGCAGAGATTTTGTTGATAGAATAGGCCTATGTTTTTGAGTCATACATTTTTCTTGACACTGCTTTCATCCCCCGGCCGTAATCATCATATCTCCCTCCATTGCTCGCCCGGATGCAGACATCCATAATGCAATCTTCCTAATTTTGATCCCTCGCAATCTGGTTTTTAAAAGGGAGGGGAAAAAAGGGGACATATTTCTGAAGGCTCGCTCCGTAATCGTTTTAGACAGATAGCCTTTCCCATCGCAGATGAGCAAATATTTGTAAACCAGCTATCTAATGGAAAATTATACTGAAATTAGAGTGAAATTCATGACAGTGAAATCTGATTATCTGTAATTCTATTATGCCATCTTAGCCCACACAGCATATTTTTGTAGCCTTTTTTTCCATAAATACCTATGCCAGGGGTCCCGCTAATCAAATAAAATTGAAATTCATCTTCCCATTAAATTCAATTAGCTGCAATTTCTAAAGCCTAACAAAGATTTTAATTACTAAATTATAAAATTCTCCCTAGCCAAATTGGGGAGAGAAAAAGTGCATCCCATGCATCTGAAAAACAAACCCATGAAAGGAAATTGTTGATCAAAAAAGATATCCAGGGGAAAATAACATTAGGGAGAGCACTGGGGCCCTTATTCAGCGAGTCTGGGTGGGGAGTGACGTGTGCCAAGCGTTAGGCTCCTGGGCCAGAGGAAATGAACTTAGCTTAGGTTTTCTCTGTCTCTAAATGTCTGCCCTCAGAGTTATTATGCCGTAATTGACTAATTGACACCTTAATTTCATTTATGGGGCTCCTGTGTTCATAAAGCAACTGCTGGGTGGGGCAGTGGTTCTTTGAGTGGCTACGACCAAGTCCAGGACACCAGGTAGGGCCTTAGGCTTTGGTTTTGTCCGAGGTAGAAGATGATTATGCATTTGATAATGAAATGGTCGGGAAGAGCATACTGACTTAGCAAAGGCTTAAGTAGCGTCTTAACCGTATGTTTAAATCCTTCTGATGAATGCTGATGGGTAATAATCGTGTCTGTCCAGTCTCACAATCTGTCCGTCCTCGCAAACAGATAAACGGGCAATAAAACTGCGTTTCTGGCCTCGTTACATTGGCAGGTGTGTGCGAAGTTGTTTCACCACCGTTTCTGGGAGGATTTAAGTGCAGTTGCCGGCTGGGGTTACAGCTGCTAACATTTAGCTGAAAGCACAGTGCTAATAAGACAGCTCTGGGGCTCTGGGTCAACCACCAGGTCCATTTCCCAGCCACCCCCTGCTCCTCACCAGTGGGCCACTAAAATAACAGCTCAGCATCCTCTGTAGACTACAAAGCTGCAGCTGAAAAGGCACCTGCTGCTGTTATTCACTTTAGCTTCTGTGGCGGCCCACTCTGTCTGTTTAAAGGACATGTAGAAGAGCAAGACCGACGGGGAAATGATGAATTATTTAGGTATGATGTCTAATTGTTTCAAGACGTCTCGTTTCTAAAAGGCAGTGGCTTGAGGGTGGCTGTGAATTTGGATGGAGGGCTCTCTTTTAGACCCGTCGCTCTACGGTGTAAAGCTGGCAGTTTACAGTCGATGGCTAAATATGGCCAAACTGAAACTTTAATCTGCTATTTCCCTGCCCCAGCTGGCGGGGTATTACGGATAATCTTTTTTGTGTGTCATATGGCAGCAGATATAGATGCAGCTAATTTTTTTAGAGACAAATCTGATATTTGTCAACTGGTTGGAAAAAACCTGAGGATTTTCCCCCTAATCCTCCCTTGGAAGTGATGGAGCGTTAACAGCAAAATGCAGATGGTGTTCAGCGAACAGAGTAGCCAGCGCTCACACAGTGCATACAGGAAGGCGCACGTCGGTCTCACCAGGGCTCACCACAAGCTGTAGATAGCACCCCCACAGCCCCGAAAACCCACCACCACCACCCACCACCGCTCCACACACACACACACACAGACGTACTCCATAAACAAGCCACTTCTTACACATGGAGCATTGTGTTTATTCTAAAGCGCAAAGTTGGCAAATTTCTCAGTTGTTTCTCTTTTCTTTTTTATTTCCTTGCTGACATAACATCCTTTCTTCCAGGCCCTGCTGCTCATCAAAAATTCAGTTCTAACTCCATTCCAATAAGAAAAGAAAACAAATTATAAATAAAATGGAGGCATAAATCTTTCAGGATTCTAATTCTAACTTTCCCTCGGAGTGTTTCTGTCTTTATTTTGTCACATTAAGCAGTTTTTCTTTCCGTTCACACTGTTAGGCGTGGCTGATTCTGCACTGGTGGAAAGAGCCCTTTATTCTTCTGCTGTCTTGTTTTGGAACACTGTACATTTTGTGGTGTCACTTCTTTTATGCACAATTATCACTTGTGTAACTTTTGGTTTTGTTTTTTATGACTGATGGAACAATATGAGCGTTCTTTTTTTGTTTGCAGTGGGAATGTTGTTCGGCGCTGCCCGTTGTCTCTCATTCAGTACGACAGTGAAGCTACAGCAACTCAAAGCTGTCCCGTCTGTCTTATCTTATTGACTGTTTTGGGACGATAGTTGCTCTGGTCACGTTAGCACCAGAACGCAACATGGCAGGACACTTTGCATGCATTCCTCAACTACTTTGTGGCCCAGTATTACATTTGGCGTTGTATTGACACTCGATGAGAGCCTTTTTCACAGATATCAGATAAATCCTGCTTTTGTACCAAGTCGTACAAACGAACAAGCAACTCAAGTTAGTAAATAAACACGAATGGTATGATATAGGACAGAACAATCCTACTGTAGGAGTGGTAACCACTGTATTAGACAGTGTCGATTGTGCCTTTAAAGTCTTAGGACAAAGTTTGACAGAATTTTACCGTTACAGTTATATTATCTAATAATGAACAAAAGAAAATTCTTTTGCCCTGTCCCTTTTTCAAGGGTTGCCACAATGACTCAACAATTTCCAACTCCCCTGTCCTCTGTATCTTCTTCTCCGACTCCAACTACTTCCATGTCCTCCCTCACTGCATCCATCAATCTCCTCTTCGTCTCCTACCTGGTAGCTCCATCTCTAGGATCATTCTTCTACCAGTTTATCCCACTGTCTCTCCTCTGAAAATGTCCAAACCCTCTAATCACCTCATTCCTGATCCTGTCCATCCTTGTCTCTTCTAACAAGAACCTCAGCATCTTTAACTCCTCCACCTCCAGCTCTGTGTCTTCTGTCTATTCCTAGTGTCTCTAATCCATCCATCATGGCTGGTCTCACAACTGTCCTATAAACCTTTCCCTTTCACCTTAGCTGACTCTCTTCTATCACATGAACAAAACAAAAACAAACAAACATAAAGAAATGTTGCTTTTTATTTTAATTATTCATTCATTCATCTTTGTTTGCTCATGAGCCTTCCTGTGGGTGTTGAACCCACAGGAAGTTATGTGGGTCGGGAAGATGCTTTGCTTAGAGCACCTTAGGGTCAGCCCGGCAGCTGGTGGATTCAAACCTGATGTCTTGTGGACCCAAGTTTGCTCCCTTAACCACTAGGCCACCACTGCTGCTGATAATTATTCATTAGGTATTATAATTGCTATTAGCAGTAGAAGCATTGGTATTATTATTATTAGTAGTAGTAACAGCAATATCTGCATAAAAGTAAGGTGATGCATTTTCTTGACATCTTCTGAAGTCATCCCATTATTAAAACGTGGTAATATCTTACATCATTGGGGGTTTCTATTTTTTTTTTTTTAAATTGGCAGATATTAAACATTCCAAAACAAAAAAAAAAAAAATCAAAATTTTGATCAGAGATTTCTAACGTGCTGCACTACATAAAGAACAAGTAATAAAATATAAATGCAACAGGCAATGGATGCTCGTGTCTATTTGTTAAAAGCTGCCTACTATTGATTTTCCCTGCCGTGCAAAAAAAAAGTTGACATTATGTGCAATATGAAATTCAGCTATTTTTTTTAACCTTCACCAATGGTATTCATTCACTTGTTAAGTATATATATATATATATATATATATATATATATATATGTCCAACAGGAGAAGGAGAAGAGGGGAAAAAATCGCTAAAGCTCTTTTGCTGTAATTGGCTGAATAGCAAAGGCAGCAGAAAATTTACAGGAAGACAACAGTGTGAAGGGGACTCGGTCACAGTGCAGAACCAAGTGAGGGAGTAACTAAGCCAGTGCGGGCAGACAAGCATCCACACACGGTGGGTACCTGTCTGGCTTTGGCACTAAGCTCCAGATCACAGTCCATTTTCTGGACAAGTTAAGTAAATAACGTTTGCCACCATAAGGAAGACGGTGAGGGAAAAAAAAAAAAAGAAAAATCCTCCAAAGTCACAGTGGTGACACTTTACTCAATCCAATCAAGCTGAGGCAGAAGGAGAGAGAGACACAGGGTGAGGCGGAGATAGAGATAGAGAGAGGAGGGGGAAGACGCCATGAAGACATCGTTTTTGCTGCCTGTGTGTCCACCAGCATTAATGCAATAACACCTCTTTCAGGGTTTAGTCCTTCTCAAAGGACAGGCAGGGATAACACTTTAAATCCTGTGGCTTTATCTCCTGCAGGTTTTTTTTTTCTTTATAAAATGCCAAGCCAGGGAGCCGGGGCCATGTGACTACCATGTAGGTCAGGGCAGAGGGGGGTGAGGAGAGTGGGAGGTTAGAGGAGCGAGGCTTGGGGAGGGTCTGGTGGGAGTTTTTTGATGAAACTGTTGTAATGGAGAGCAGGAGCCGAATTTGATGATTGAGGATTCTGTGTCTAACTGTTGCTGAAGTTCAGTTTTGAGGGGATTATAAAAAACATATGATGAAGAAAATTGGTTGATTTTTTTCTTATGCTCAGGTCTAGGATATTGTGTCAACATTTTGTTGTTTTTTTTTTCTCTCTGTCTTTGGTTGTGCGGTTTATAATCATAATCATAATCATAATCAAGAAGCATGCAATCAACATGTTTTCAGCATTAAGGCAAAAAATTAAATGCAAGACATGTGGTAAAGTAATCCACTAATCAAAACAGTTGGTTCAAAGGTTGAATGAAAAGTATGAAATACTCAGGCTTACTAAGTGACTTATCCTTATTATCGCATGGCACCATTGTTATCTGTCTGTCTGTCTGTCTGTCTATCTTTCTATCTATATAGCTTTATTCCTGAGACATGGAGTGTAACAGCTACACTGCGGTTGTTTGCTTTGTACTGATGTTGGATCACATCTGTTGCGTACCATGTTTAATAATGTGTACCATGTTTAATAATTTGACTTGTTGTCAATCTTGACCTTGCTGATGAAAGTGTCTTGGATTCTGTTCTTTCCTGGATTGTGTTAATAAAGTACCATATTAAAATCAAAATCAAATCTATCTATCTATCTATCTATCTATCTATCTATCTATCTATCTATCTATCTATCTATCTATCTATCTATCTATCTATCTATCTATCTATCTATCTATCTATCTATTGTTCTGTCTGTCTGTCTGTCTACCTGCCTGCCTGCCTGCCCTACCATCTATCCATTTATCCATCCATCCATCCATCCATCTTTTGATCTGTCCATCCGTCCATCCATCCATCCATTCATCCACCCATCCATTCATCCACCCACCTACATTTTCTAGTAGTTTGTCAGGCGCAACTTTGTTTGAATCCCATAAAAATCCAGACGATGTGACAAAGGCTAGTAACTGGTCTCGTTCACATCATCCCACCTTTAAGCAGGTGAATCCTGACATTATAGCAACAGTGGACGCATTGAATTCCCTCCTCATCCTGCTCCCAGATCTTGGTTTTTATAAAAGCATGTTCTGAAAGAAATGGCTGATCATTATCCATGACATTTTCAGAATACGGAAATATGTCAATATTCTAAAGCTCAGTGGGTTTGTATAATTGAACTGAGGGTCCTTAGTTTCCATATGCTGAGGGCACACGGGTTCCCAGAGGAATAGCAGGGACGCTTGATGGAATTCAAAAGATGGACAGGATTAGACTTTGTAGTGCTGACTGACCTTGGCCTATTTTTGACCTACATCTCCACTCAATCACATCATTCTATAGCGATCAATATAATTAAGGTAAATGTGCTAAAAGATGTGTCCAAATACTGACAATCCTGATCCTGCTGGATACCAACATTTTTGTATTAATCCTTGACGACGCTGCCTCGCTCCCTATAACTGGGTCTCAATCAAACTCACTGGCTCTTCTCTGGAGAAGATAGTATTGATCACATGCGGCTTCTATCTATTAAAAAAGGAACTTGTTTCAATCAATTTTTGTTCTTTAAGCTGACGCTATACCAGTAATGCTGTGTTTTATGGTCCGTTTAGCTCCTGATACAGCGTGATGTTCCTCTGGAAATATGATAATTTTGTCCGTTTTCAACAATTAATCAGGTGTAATGTGTTTAAGCTAGTGTTTGCAGAGGAACAGCCGTCAGTCTGCGCACGTCACTGTTGCATTACCCAGGTGGTTTTCAGCAGAACACAAACAAACAGCATATTGACTTCTGAATGGACTGTAAATCAACATTTCCTTCCATTACGCGAGGACTTCATTTCATCTGGCCAGAGCACAGCAAATGATGCAGCTCATCACTGAGTTGCTTCTGTTTGGGGGCAAATTCTAGCTTTTCATTGCAGATGTTTCAAATTAAATAGAAATTGCCATAGTTAACTGACATAACCTACCCAAGGCTGGAACTGTTACTTCAGTAATAGGCACAAGTATTTCCTTATGATGCATATACCATGATTGCTGCTAACTTTGTAAATATTTTCTGTTTTTTTGCCATCCTGCCACTTAAAAGGCAAACAACCATTAATGCTCACAGTCATACCTCAGTCACTTGATTGTAAACAATGACCTAATCCAACATGTTTTTTAGACATTGGGAGGAAACTGGACATTGGGAGGAAACTGGAATCCCCAGGAAAAAACCCCTTATACATAAAAACTACTACCAGAAATATTTCAACTCTGACAATTTTTACTTAAGCTTCTTTATATTATGTGTTATATTATATTATATTATATTATTATCCAAGGCTACTGTAGTTTACTGACAAAACGGTAGGGTTCCCACACAGCAGATTTGAAAGAGATCACTTTCATTCAATACATGAGGTTGAGCTGCGCTCACTGCCAACCAATGTAAAATTTTAAACTAGAGATTTATTAAATCACTTAATCAGGGGTTGTGTCTGATGGTATGTTTTGGGGGAGTCAAGATTTTGTTCTGCTCTATATTCATCTCAAGTCCCAAAGACATACTGATGATGCATCATCTCACACATATTGTTTAGGTCAGTGGTCCCCAACCACTGGGCCGGGGACCAGAACCTGTCCGTGGGTGAATTGGTGCAGGGCCACAGAGCAATAATGTTTCCTTTTGGCCCCATCTGTCTATTACTTCCACTTGATCCATACCCATATCAACAAAAGAACTGAACAACAGAATGGCTAGGATTCCATCATCAATAATGCAACTATATTTGATTAGGAAATATTTTCTCAGCGAAGAAAATATTTCAACAAACTAGATGTGTTTCTAGCTTCTAGACATTTAGCCTTGTGTCACTTACACAAGTCCTGCCACAATAAGTATTTTTTTTCCCACCCTTTAGTATCTTGCTTAATAAAAACAAACTCTAAACCAGATTAGACTTTGCAGCCTTGTAGCCCAGTCTCGGCCTTGTTAAAAGGCAGTTACTGTATTGTTATCCTTGTATCCTTGCCTTTTGTAGGACGAAAACATAACGTCTTCATAATACTTACGTGATGTGTAAAATTTATATACTATCACCGGTTTCAAATTAATTTTACTGCCTCTACCCAAAACCCCATTTACATTATACTGACCTAGTAAAACCAAGAACCAATAAATACAGACCTGCTTAAAATGTAACTCAAAAATTAGATACTGATACTAAGAAGCAGGCTTCCCAACTTCTCACCTCCTAAAATCCTCACGTTAACGTTTCAGATTCTGTCCTCCCCCTAGTGGTAGAGTATAAAGTCCAAATCATATTAAATAGATTTTCTGTTCATTTTTTACCAGTATGCAAACACAAAATAACAACAGTTCCCGTGTGACGCCTTGGTTCAGCGGAGCATTGCATACATATATACGCGATCACCACATCCACCCAGATGGACGAGGCTTTCAAACCACTTTAAATCTTCTACAAAGAGTATTTGTGATGACAGGAAGTTCCTTTTTCTAAACTAGAGTGGCTGCAAAACAGTGAACATATGAGTCAAAGACAGGGTTAATTCATTCCAGAGAAACCTTAAGACTTAAACAAAATCTGAATCACGATGGAAACTTGAACCATTTCAGAGTTTTTTAATATGACGCTGTCTCCTGGAATGGAGAGGAAATGCAGTCAATGCTGGTTTCTTTTAAATGAATAGTTACCAGTCCATAAGGAACAGTTCAGAACAGCTACATTATGTGATCAGATCAGGACATAAATCATTCTACTGTAACGAGGACATCTAACTCCAGCTACCACTCCATATCACGGCTGTGGGATTTTTGTCACACTTTCTTGCTACCATACGAGAACAGCTTAACCAACTAAAGCCAGTTATTTGGACCAATAAATAATGGACATGTAGCTCATCTTTTTCTCAGGTTAAATTCAATAATAATAGCCACTTGCAGCCTTTAATTAGGTCAGGCTGCAAAGGAAGGACCTCTGTAATGACACAGTGAAGTCCCTGGAATAAATACAAATTAAATGACTAACCAGGGCAAACTTGGTGTGTCTCACAGTCAAAGTGACAGTTTCATGACAGTCGCGTCTGTCCATGAGCAGGGTTTTCTTTGCTCTTGTGACCGTGCGACTGAATATATTACAGTTACCACATATGCAAGCAGTACTTTTCTTACATATCACCTTCAAATGGAAATATAAGTCAGATTCATTCATTCATCTTCATCTGCTTATCTGTTTCTGGGTTACAGGGGCAATCGGCACCACCCATATCACACTGCTCCATACTGTCGGCTTATACTGTGCGTGGTGAGCCAACTGAGGTTTGGGTGGGTCAGGACAGTACTTCGTGCAGAGCACCTCAGTGGTAACGTGGCAGCTGGTGGATTAGAACCTGAAGCCTTGCAGACTGTGCATCAGTGACACCGATGATTTTGTCTGTAGTCATTCCTAAATTAACACATTTCTGTCCCGGCCATAGTGTATGTGCAGTCAAATAAAACTAGAGAAGACGTTTTGTTGAAAAAATAAAACAGACTCTAGTCTCGTGTCTGGTTAGAACACTGTGTAGTGATGACGATGCCCCAGAGAGCGACAATAACAACATGCCTTCCACTGCTCTGTTCTCACTGTTGTGTTAGGTTGTTCGCAGTAACAACAAGAACGTGGTTGCAAAAGACTTAATCTCCACAGATAATGTCTGACTAATAACAACTTATCAAACCTTAGGACCAGACGGGCAAATACACCTTGTATTTGAATTGTCTATGACAGTGGTGCCCAACCACTGGGCCACGGACCAGTACTGGTCCGTGGTAGAATTGGTGTGGGGCCACAGAAAAATAATGTTTCCTTTTGTCCCCATCTGTCTATTACTTCCACTTGATCCATACCCATATCAACAAAAGAACTGAACAATAGAATAGCTAAGATTCCATCATCAATAATGCAACTATAGTTGATTAGGAAATATTTTTTTCTGTGAAGACAACAACAATAAACTCAAAATGATGCAGAGTCATTGATACAAGATTCTAACATTTATACAAGTCTGGTAGCAGAAATTTATAGGCTCTGTGCACTTGAGAAATCCTTGTTGTGCCCATGCACAGTTACTTTGGGTAGGAAGATATTATAGGTAGGAAAATTTATAGGTAGGAAAATATTTTAGAACACCGGAAATTTTATTTTATTTAGGGGTATTTATCTGCCACAACTTAACAACTGGTCCGTCAAAATAGTACCAGACATTTAACCGGTCTGTGGTGCAGAAAAGGTTGGGGAACATTGTTGTATGAGACCCCACGTCACTGATCCTAATCTAAGTATTTAAAGGGATGAAACTGCATTGATCATCCAGCTAGCATCAATGCCATACAACGTTCTGACCATACCGATTCTACAGCTAAGAATGTGGAAAACCGGACTAATGTCTTAGAAACATTAGTTCAGAAAAAGAAAAATACATACCACACTGCTTTAAATATAACTTGAACCACACCACTAACTGACTAAAGATATCTGTTTGAAGGCAGGTCGAAACTACAGTACTACAATACTAAGTCCGTGATCAACACAATACATAACATATGTCATAATGACTTACCTAATAATGACTTGTCCAAAAATCACACGTGTTTCCAGATTATTTCAGTTTATTCTCAGGATTTCTTCCCTCACAGAACATATTCAAAGAAGCAGTTCTCACTTCTATGAAAAATAGGGGTAAAAAACAAAAGCAAAGTTTCTTAAAGCTCAAAAGTCTCCTCCTGTCTAAGACTTTGGATGGAAAATAATACGATGCTCCATCTTTCAAAGATGTACTTTTCCTAAAGCATTGTTGATTGCCCTGTGTCCATTACTTGGAGGGATTATGATAATATTCCACATTGTGCTCGGCGTGATGCACAGGAAATTCAATACTCAAAAGGTTAATGCAATCAATTAGGATGACAAAGGAGTAAAGTAAAACCCTCCTGCTCGTGGAAAAAAGAGACAGGAGAGGAGAGGGGAGAAAAGGTATTGAAAGCTTGAATGGATCTACGGGGAGAAAAGAGCCACTTGAAATGACAGAAAAAAGGCATTTATTCAGTATCATCCAAGGCCGGCTAAATGAAACACACAAAGTGTACTGTATGCCCAAACAAAGAAAAAAAAAAAAAAGCTCTTACAGAGGGAATTGCATCATGCACCACTCGACCAGTTGTAATTGAACAATACAGTAGTAATATTTTAGTTTGAGGGTAATAAGATACCTCAGCCAAGGAGAACAAGTGTGCAGCACTAGAGGCTCGGACATCGATTCATAATTCTCATGATGTTCTATGGACTTTTTCCTCTGTTCTGAGTCAAGTTTTGTCTCCACTCTATTCCCATAGGCATTGTTGAACAGACTGAATATTAACAGCACCACAACTGTGTATGGGAGAGATATCCTTTGTTATTTAGATAGATGTTACAGTGCTATACAACACAAAGGAGTCTCATCATTACAGATAAATGGATAAACTTGGACGCCAGTATTGAGCTTTACAACCATTGTAATAATCCATATTACCTTTTCAGACTCACTCTGTCAAAATGATGATATATTAATCACATTTCAGCAATCCTCCGTGGCTAATGATAATGTTATGAGAGTCTGGGTGGCAATATTTCGCTAACGTCTGCAACGCCTATTTTCTGCTGATAAGTTGTGCAAGGAGAAAAGCCTAAAACCTTGTAATCCACTTAGGTAAGGCAGTAGACGTACCTAATTCTGCAAACACTCACAACCCTCGTAAATCTGTTACACCTTCACATTCTTTGGGACTGCAAGGCTTAAAAACACACACCACACAGTCTTCATCCCACTTCTGTTGGGGCCAAATGAAGACATGAGTGGCATTTCAAACTGTTGCTCAAGTCAGAGCCGTAGATGTAAGACGAGAAGCATAAAAACATCAAAACAGAGGCACATGTTTCAATTTTAAGCCAGCATGACCAAAAGCTACGGGGGGAGAGAGAGAACCCTCCTCCTGCCAGGAAAAAAAAAGCAACCGAAAAGACTTAAAACATAGATTTTCCGACAGACTTTTTCACCTCAGTCCTCATTTTCACACTTGCCAACGTTCATTCAACTCCACTTTGAACAGATATTTGGACAGCGGACACAAAAGCCGGGGTTAGCTGGTTACCAGGGCTTTATTTTCTAGCAATAAGAATTTCATTTTTTCTTCAAGGCAACAACTGCTTTAATTTGACCTACATCACATTTTTCTGTTTGGGCATTTTCGGGGTCTAGCAGCCACGTCACAGAAACAATGGATCCAAATGGGCTTTGAAGTCAGCGCTGAATGAAAACCATGGGGCTGACACATGAAATGCCCTCACAGCTGGGCTGCCCCCAGTCAAAAGAAAAACAAATACTTTGAATGAGAGGGGGACACGCCACTCCTGTCTGAGCTTCCTAAGGCCCTGAGCCGCCACCGGGAGGTGGGCTTTCACGATATGCCTGTAATGATGGATGGATTGGGAGGAAAGTCTATTCACATGGAGATGTTACATCATAAATATTTACACAGAGCTGCCGTTTCCACGTAGCCTTTGCTTGTTTTGTCACACAGTGGGAGGAAAAAAAAAAAAAAATTTGAAGCAGAGAAAGTATAGAAGTGCAGCAATGAAAAGGCAGCTTCTCACCTTTTTTGCTATAATCCTGCCCTGAGTGATTCAATAAAACTAAATTTAGTTTCCTGAGTTGCTGCTCTTTTTTCTTCACTGTGGTAAATTATCCTTCCTTGGGCGAACTGTGAGCTTTATTTACCTTCATCCGTGACTCTTGTCTATTACAGTATTATTGCACTCCTACACACATGCCCTGAAAAGACGACACAACACTAAACAAAGTGATTCTGAGTTTCAATTATCAGCCGTTATGAAACCAATTCCCTTGTTTTTTTCCCACAGAGGACTGTGCAGGAAACAGAACCTAAACAGAGACCTGGAGCTCTGAAGACAAACTCTACCCCATGTAAAGCAGCAGTTTATTTAACACTCGGCCCCAATCTGCCAGATCTTTCACTGAGCCTTGAAGGAATTAACCTGTAAACAACAATTCTTGTTGGTAAGCAGCCGTACAGATTTCTGCTAACTGAGCTCAATTAAAAGCCTTGAAGTCTCCGGAGGTTTTTCCTGGAACCAATGAACACAAATTTGGCAGTTTAATTTTCCTCCCACTGTTGAAGTGAGGGACTCTGAACTAGGAGTGTTGCCTGGTCGAAATCTGCAGGGGCCGCAAGGAGGGGACGGGGGTTGTCATGCCAGCCCTGTGTTGAGGCCAGCTGGCCTTCATCATTATCGGCATTAACATACATCAAAAGCCAATTAAACCGGCGAGACTCGCTTATGTTGCTCTTTTCTGGACACGCAGATGAAGTTTGGACACGTTTTCTGCGCTACAGTGGACTGCTGAACTTCACCTGACTCATGGCCACCTCAGGTCAACCTGTTGTGATAGTGTCTGAATCGTGTGCTCGATTCTGCTGCTGCTGTGGATCAGTGTATCTGTAAGGATCGTCATCATCATCATTGTCCTGTTCTGGGGAGCTACTCAAGGACTCTGATTGATGCAGGGAGTGTGTCTTCTCTTTAGTGTGTGAGTGACACCAGCAGAAACAAAAGAGTGTGATGTAGCCCTCCGCCTCAATTCAGGCCGTGCCACCCCCGGTGATAGCCAGGGTCTCTGATTTGACATGAGACAGCCCACGGTGTCACTTCTGAATGTTTAGATGACTCTTGACTAGAAGGCCAGGGGCAAGGGCCGCTGCATGTATCCTCCTGACATACTCCCACATCAGCAATGTGCTCATACCAGCTAACATCATTAGCACCGAAGGTTTCATCTTAGGAGGAGAGAAAAAAAAGCAACCCAGTTTCTTCAAGTCACAAGTCATTAGTGTCCCCCGGAGAGTCAAAATGTACAAAGGCGGATTTTTTTTTTTTCATATTATTATTATACTCCTGTTAATTTAGTGGATGTCATCTGTACTTAGATGTCTGTGTCTAATATCTGCTAGAGTAATCAACGCCATATTGTGAGAAAATTCAATTATTTTGTCCAGATGACAACGTGGGGTGTTGCCCACGTCGTATCTGAGCATATTACACCCAGCTATAATTTAGTGAATGTCACCAAGACACGGGGAAATATATGTAAGAACAATAATGAGCAGCTTTTGCATGAAAAATTGCGACAAAGGTTTGACAAACTTAAATCTGTTGCTCAATAAATATGTGTATTTCTTAAAAATAGCCAAAACTTGTTCTGGAGCCCTGCTGCAGGGAGTGGCAAGGGGTGGACTCAACTGTCACCTGTAGATTTTTAGACTTAAAGCTATACCACAATTCACACATAATGTAAGGATCTGAAATATCTCTAATTAGAGACCGGGAATTAAAATTTCAGGCAACATTACTAATGTTTGTTGCCACTTCAGAAGCTGAAATGTTATTGAGAAACAGCAGAAAAAGCTCCATCATGTCTTTCTTGTCAAAAAATGGGAACATTTTTGGTAGCCACTTTGATAAAAATGGTAGCAATAGACGTGTCTGGTTTTTTTACAGCTTAAATATATAATTAAAAGAAACAGAAGGTGTCCTAGTGGTTATTCCACCATAATAAGTGGTGGAGTTCTAACTTATCTGTTTCATTTCAAAATTCCTTAAATTAATTATTCTGTTTAACAATACAAACATAATGAATAAGATTTTTCTATTCTGCTTCATAAGAAATATATAAAAAAATGTACAGGCTTCTGGAAGACCAGGCATAATGGATGGATGGGAGAC
>JAFBJS010001460.1:89503-99503 GCA_016785265.1 Paraplagusia blochii | reverse complement strand
TGTGTAGTTAAATACAGTATTTGGGTTTGTGCTCAGTCTTTGCCAGTAGGAATTGTATCTCAGCTAAATAGTATTTTTTAATTTGTCACAAACATGTAAGTCGATAGATCAAAATAGCACAATAATTTGCTTTTGTCACCAATGACAATCCACGGGGACTTGGTCAAGAAAAGAAAAACCTGTGGCTAAGACAGCATGAGATGGAAACTGCTCCATATCAGAGTTCACACCAAGGTGACGATACAGAATTAACTCTTTTGTAAGAACAAAAAAAAAAAAAAAACAGGAAACACTGTCGTAAAACAGCAAAAAAAAAAACATATGTTGACAAAAAACAAAAAGAAAGAGGATGTGACCCAGACAAAGTCAGGTCTTTAAGTCGAACAATACATATGTACATATATATTTGAAAGTTTATTCATGCAAAAAAATGCCATCAGTCAGGGTTAGGGAGACGAGTTTTACCTTACCTGACATCATATGCTGTCACGTGAAACAATGCCTTAGTTTCAAATGACATCTTTTTGTGCAGCGGTAAAGCCTTTAATACACTCACACTTTAACATAAAACTTCCTTCTCTCTTTCCTTCTTTCTCTCTTTCCTTCTCTTCACCAGTGCTCTCACTCTGCTGAGATGTTTAGCATCTCCTTGTATCTTCCCACTGGCTGAAGATATGATAAAAATCAAAAAGCAGACAAGTAATTACACTGTATAATAGGCAAGATTGGCATTTTCAAAATCATTTTCATGTGGATGGAAATGACACTGCATAGACTATTCTGTATTCACTGGTGCAGATAAATAAACAAGGCATGGAGAAGAAGGGGGGGGGCATACAGAACGCACAGTACAATGGCAAGCAGGTCAGTAATTAGAAACTCTGTTTGCACAGTAATAATTTTAATATATTCATCAGGAAACAGAGCATGCCTGGCATGATAAAATCCCATCAAGGAACATATTCCGGCTGCCTTAACCTTTCAAACAGGCTGGCAGTGCATTGTTGAGAAACTCAAAGGAGTCACAACACAAGAAAACGTACAGTGTGTGTGTGTGTGTGTGTGCCTGTGATTGAAAACGCAAAGGTAAAGTTAGAACAAAAGCTGTTTTTTCTCTCATTGTAAAAAAAATAACACTTTTGGCAGAAAAAAGGCACGTTCTTATGAAAATAATATTTCTGTAATTCATAGGATGTTCCTACAAGATCATCCTGACTTTAGGTGCGATGATGCAGAAGCCGCTCATTTGTAAGGGCGATACATCTCTGACTGCATGTGTGCGTAACCTTGTTTGATATTGTGGCTGTGATGATGCTATGGAAATGATTGCAAATTCCCTAAAGGACTCCTGAGAAAGTAAAGTAAAAGTGTGTAAACTAAAACAGTGGTCCCCAACCACTGGGCCGGGGCCCGGTACCGGTTCGTGGGTGAATTGGTGCCGGGTCTCAGAAATAATATTTCCTCTTGGCCCCATCTGTCTCTTGATCCATACCCATATCAACAAATTGAACTGAACAATAGAATGGCTAGGATTCTGTCATCAATAATGCAACTATATTTGATTTGGAAATATTTTCTCAGTGAAGACAACAACAATCAACCTCAAAATGACACAGAGTCATTGATACAAGATTCTAACTTTTTATACCAGTCTGGTAGTTATAGGCTGTGTGCACTTGATAAATCCTTGTTGAGTGCATGCACAGTTAGTTAGAGTAGGAAGATTTTATAGGTAGGAAAATGTTTCAGCAACACCAGAAATTTGCCACAACTTAACTACCGGTCCATGAAAAAAGTACAAGACATTTAACCAGTTGGTGGCGCAAAAAAGGTTGGAGAACTAAAAGACAGTCAATGAATCAACTCCTTGCAGTTATTTCAGGTTACAGTTCAAACTAAGGGGTGTGGGTAAAAACCAGTAACTCCAGCCCCCCCAGCCCCAAATGATTACAAATTTAAATAACAGGAACAGGCACTTAGCTGAAAGGAACAGTTTAAAATAATAACCTCTCAGCCGTAATGACTGCCAATCTATTGTCTGAGTTTCCTGGTTTCATTTCCCACACATCGGCTCAAAAACATACAAGTTTACGTGACTTAATCTAACATGAGACAACGTAATTAGACGAAGTGGAAACCACAAAAAGAATGCACTTCTCACTGTGCAGGTCTCTGCTCAATGTTCTGGGTGAGAAACTGACCATTTACTCATGCATTTTTTGACAGCATCTACTAGGCCTCTTTTTGTGCTGTCACTTTTGACTCCTATTCTCCTCGTGCCCCAGGAGAGGACAGAGTCGGGGGCTGCAGGGCAGCTACCTCCACAGTCCCGCTGTCCCCTCACTGCCTAATTTTTGTTGTCCAGCCCTTTGAAACCTCAGTCTCATGAGGAAACAAAGAATGGTGATCCATGTGCAACAAGTACCGGTGCCATGGAAACCCCCGGTTTCCCCCCAAAATATTCCTTTTTATCCCTTTTGAAGGCCTGTCACCAGGCAGAGCAGGCGTCACACGACCCCAGGCCCGGCCATGACAAAGCTCATTTTCTGCCGCCGTCTTGATTGATTAAAAAAGACTTTTTAGTAAAACCATGTTAAAGGACACAAAAAGTGACACATGGGAGAAAAGGCCACGGGGGTACGGGCCAATCAGATGAGCTCCCTGGTAATATCTCATAGAAATTGACTATAACCAGAACAAAGGAAGGGTCAGGCCTGGCAGGAAACCTGACAACAATAAAGATCAAGATAAGGAGGGAATAAGTTTGATCCTTGGTGGAAAAGTGGCAGAAAATGACCAGGGGATAAAAAAATATAGACAGATATAAAGATAAAGTGTGGAATATTAAGGTAAAGTTATTTGGGAAATAAACATATAAAGGTGGAAATGAGTTAAAGACAATGAGTTAAATTGTGTATTTTGTACAAAAAAATAATTTAAAATTGATAGTGGACAATATGGACCCATGCAATCTTTATTTGGCAAATGCATATTCTTAGGATGCTACCCTCTGTTTGCATTTTCACTTTTCTCTTCTCTTTGTACGACTTTAGATCAGCTCTGTGTGAAAAATCAACCAACAGTCACATCTCTGTCAAACGCTGAGGACTGCCAAATGTGTAACCCTCATTTATAACTTTCTTAAAAAAACCTGACATCCCCCATAATGACCTGAACAACGCAATGCCGTCTCAAATTTTCGGTCTGTAGCCTAAGAATGCCTTATTGAACACGCTTCTAGCGTTAGGGACTTGACACACGCATTGCAGAAAAATTAGACATTCCGTGTTGTGGTTCATGTGTGATATGGGATCAATATTGTATGCATCCGACATTTTACTCCACCGGTTGACCTAAGTGACAGCATTTAAAGCAGAGAGTCTGTCTCTGCTGCTGTGCACGGCACCAAAGGGAGACTACATTATTAATTTATCTGAAAAGCACAGGTCGATATGAGAAGGTTGCTTACGTGTTGTTGTTTTTGGTAGGTTTTACCAGCAGTTTTACATGAAAAAAAAAAGACATTTTCATTGTTTGCTACAAAATATAAAGTTTCCGAATTGAAGAATTTTTTTTTTTTTTACCGTATATCTACTGTATTTCTATTTAAACAGGCATAATCAGATTAAAATGAATAGATATTTACAAGGAAAAGACAAAGTAGAGCTGTTCTTGTATATTTCTCTATGGAAACGCAGAGCAGATATTTACCAAGACAATGGGGAGGGAGGTGGCGGGAGCTGAGAGAAGCAGAGGCATTAGGAGGGTCCACACATGAGCAATTAGTATTCCAGATCCTGATGGTTCTAAACACAAAAAGGCCTCTCCAAATCCCCACGGTGGAGGTGTCAGACGGAAAATGACAAAAATCTGCTCCTTGACAGGGAGTCATTTATATTTTAGCTTCGTTCCATTATCTTAACGAATCCATCATCAGGCAATGCAATATTAACAGCAGAAAATCAACTCATTAGATCCAGGGGGATTTAATCAAGATTGCAATCATGTATGGGGTTCCTGGAGAGTTGGCTTCTTCTTCTTTTTTTTTCTTTTTGGTCCTTTCCACGTAATTGCTGCATCTCAGATCTTAATAAATTATTCTCGATCTGAGATTGATGCTTTTTTCCCCCCTCGCCTCTCACGCCATGCACTCACTGTCTCCAACTATAATATTTACCATAAACATTATTATGTCATGGGCACACAGTTTAAAATGGCCTTTAGCTAACTCGCAGAAGTAATTGGCTTCTCCATTTCTCTCTCGTTTCCTTGCTAATTGCCCGGTGATATTGCCAACAGTTCACTCAGACTGAAAGAAAATGACTCTTTTGCACAAGCGGGGCTGCATCGTTAGGATGTGCCCTAACTTTTATGTGGAGACGGAAAGAATTCCATGGGTTTGATAAGGCTTAACAAGACATGCAGGGAGATAAAAAGGACGTTCCACTTTTGATATGTAAAACTTTATTTGAAACCCCGGCTTCAGAGAGGAAAATAGGAAAGGGCTCACGTTTCAGGTGGGGATATTTTAGTCTTGTTTCTCAGAAAGTGCTTAACAGAAAAAGAACAGCTCTGGGCAGAAGATAATTCTTCAAACACAAATCACAGCTGAAGGACAGAGGTCAGTGTTAACACGGTATTAAGGCTAAATAGAAACGCACTACTTTAATATATCGTATGTCTTATTCAGCTCACTTATTATTTATATTAACTAAATAACATTGACTTAATCTGAAATAATGGAATAATTTAGTAATATGTTTGTAAGTTTCTCATTCATCCAGGTCATAATATCCAAAAAGGGTTTAGTTTTCAGCAACTGGACTTATTCTTGGAAGATGAAATAGGTTTCATTCCTCAACTGAAGAACTGCATCAGTTTCTGGTTGATGTCAGAGGGAACTCTAGTAGTTACTAGTAAGTCTAGTAGTAGATACTCCTCTAAAACAGTCCAGTGGTGAAGGAATTGGACTAGATGAGTAGAACTACTAGAGTTCCCTCTGACATCAACCAGAAGCTGATGAAGTTCCTTAGTTGACGAAAGAAATGTCTTTCAACTCCAGGAAGAAGTCTAGTTGCTGACAACTAACCCCCCCACCAAATAGAGCAGATATATGACAGAGAAATATTGAGAAAACTATCCCCGATGCAGTATTTAGTCTTTCTGCTCTTTTACTTCTGTAACAGCAACTATTGTAGACATTTATATTTTTATCCTGTTTTTATTTGATACTGATCAAAACAATCGAATTAATTATACATCAAAACAAAATTGATCTCATAGATTTGTTAACGATGACGTGTTAAGGAGTTGCTTTCAAGGTGAACAACAATCCACATCTGTGTCGCTAAGCTTGTCAGTTCTAATATATAAATTCTTTTTTTCAATGAGAATACTATTAGTGGAAACAGAACAGCGTATTATCTGTATCTTGTCTTAAAACATTTCTGTTCAACATTGTCTTCACTGTCGTCCACACCTGCCTGTGATGCTCCTTCCCCTCACAGGCAGGATTAACTTCCAACATGTTGAACATGATCCAAAAGTGTAAAATCTGTCAAGGAGACCTTTAATCTGCCTATGGAACAATGGCTTTTGTATGAGGACTAACCTGACCCTGTCACTTCCAGTTTAACTTGCTGCCTGTTAGTCGATGTAAAGCCCCGGCCCAGCCTTATCCTCCTCTCCCTCCCTTTAAGATTTCTCTTTTCACTGCTTTTTTTTTTTTTTCTTTCTGTCCAGCGTGCATAAATTTGTGTGTGTGTGGCTACATCACTAAATGCTATGTTAATCCCTGTTTCTGCAAGATAGCCAGTAGTAAATCCCAGCTCTGTGTACACCAATCTCATAGTTTTTATCTTGATTTATTAGATTACCAGTCCCGGGTCCCTGAGTCCATCCAACGTGTACTAATCCTAATCGGAGTAGACAAGTATTAGCCCAGTTCAAGGGGAAGTAAGCACCAGCGGTGGCCAACTTTCAGTTAGAGGGAAACTACAAGCTTATAGGCTTGATGGAGCTTTTCATCCATTTTCCTTTTTTTTCTCCCACTTACATTAGTGGAATGAGTGTGTAATTAAATACATAAATCCTAACACACAAACCCTCAAAAGGCCTAAAACCACTGAACCCTGTCCAGTTTGGCTTTCTTTTCCCCACACAATGAAGTTACTGAGCCAAGCCCAGTCGTTTGTATTTTTCTGTGATTTTTAACAGTGAGCAGGGCAAACATGAAAGTCCCATTGAAAACAACTGCAAGAATTAATTTTACAACTCAGTGAATTCAATGCAGTGTTGTCAAATTAAAAGCAACAGTGCTATATAACTAATTTCCCTTGGTCCAGAGACTGTTGTAAAAAAAAAAGGAGTAATAAATCACTTTTTATGTGTGATAATAAATTGCATATTGTAAGCTCTTTCCACAATGTTTGCCTTCTGTGGGCATACGTATACGGGCAGCTACCACGTCACAGGCAGTCACTTTATGGTTGTCGACCTGATACCGTAATGAAAGGACAGTCACAGGCACATTGTAAATTGCTGGTCTCACACTGTTCTCAACCAGCGCGCCGGCCCGTGTGAATGGCAACTCTGGTTGGGCTGGATGGAGTCCATGTGACACATGAGGCCAGGGCTGGGAAACATTAAGAAGTGTCTGCTTGTTCACTAATGCTGGTGGCAGCTGTTAGTCTGCCAAATACTGCAGCAGCAGCAGCAGCAGCAGCAAGGATATCCTGAAATACTATTGAAAACCGCTAAACCTCCTCCTCACTGATGTAAAGCTATACAGCTGCTCGGCGCCAGCGCAATCACTGATCAATCTGAGAAAGTTAAAAATGGAGCCAGGCCCGTGGACTAAATCTACTGCTTTTCATCCTGGAAGGTCACATTAGAAAAGGAGGAGGAGAAGTTTTTTTTTTTGTTGTTAAGGGTTTATAGCAATGTAATTTTTACACAGTACCAGACTTGCAATAACCTGATGACACTAGTTAACAGGTTAATGATAAAATCTACTTTGTTCATTAAATATATTTACACAACAATGCAGATAAAGAGGTCATTACTTTCCTTGTGCCAGAGATGAAAAGGACTAAAATGCAACCTGATAAAGACACAAATCCAGATAAAATAAATACCTTTTCTTATTTACTTTGTGGACTACAATGCACCAATCACTGGCCGTCCTGCAGTCCAGATGTATCTACTACTGGAATAGTGGACGTCACAAAGAGGTCAATTGCACACCAGTGACCTCATGTTGTTGAGGAAGAATAGATAATGTTTTGAATATCAATATCAATCAATATAAATATTTTATATTGATAATAAAAAACTCTACTGCTATGGCTACTAAAGGTCAGGGATTTTTTTTAATCATATTATTAAGGTTTCTTTATCTTTTCCTTTCGGCTTGTCCCTTTTATTTCCTGGGTTGCCAAAGCAAGTCAACATTAACTAACGATACTAATGTAACCACTATCTTTCCTCGGAATGTGTCCTAACCATCTCAATCTGTCTTCTCTAGCTTTTTCTCCAAACCTTCCATCCTTGTCTCTCCTAAAGAGAATCTCAGCATCTTAAACTCCTCCACCTCCAGCTCTGTCTCCTGTCTTCTACCTATTCTTAGTGTCTCTAATCCATCCATCATGACTGGCCTCACAAATTATCAGTTTAAATATGTAAACGCAGTTGTTTTAATGTATTTTATGTATAAAAAGTGTACTTTAAAGTGTACTTCTAAGCTTGTTTAGAAGTGTGTTTTTGCCCTGTCATATAGTTTCTGCCTACTCGTCTATGTTTTATACAGAATGTAGATTTTCCTAGGATTACCACAGCACAGAGTTCTCTTCTGCCCACGGCCCCCGGGGGTGACAGGGGGAACTAAGAGAGATGTGACAGCCATGTCTGCTCCCTGTATCTGTTTGTTTGTCCCTGAAAATGAGACACCGGTTTCACTCCAGCCCCTTGGGCATGTTTAGCTCTGCCTTCACCGCATCGCCTGCATCTGATACAAAGTGGAAGTCCACTTGATAATAATATGCATCTCCGCTGGTAGGGGGTGAAAGTGGATACTTATTCACTTCAGCAGCATAAATACAGCCAATTGATTAATCCCTATATTCTTCAGCCTGGAACATACACTGAAGATTATTCAGGCGGAAAAATAATATTTTGTCTTTATGTCACCTTCAAATCTCCAAATATAGTGGGCAATGTGTGATGAGATTAAAAAAAAGGGAGAAAAAAAGGCTGAACTCTGATCCAGTGACTTTATCTGACAAATAAAAGTGAGGAATGGATTTCCTTTTGCTCTTGCTTTTTGTCCTTAGACCTCGGTGTCGCCGAGTGTGTACTTTGCGAGGAATATTAATTTCCTTAGAAAGGGCTCCTCAGCCCTGTGACCCAATCCATTTCCACTCCGTCCTGTCTGCCCTCCTCAGTCCTCCTGTTCTGTCTTTTCTGTAAGTAGCAGATATTTCACCTGCCTATCAGTTTCCCTTTAAACCTGCTGCTATATGCAGGAAGGGCGACCATATAGGGTCGTTGGCTGTCCTCCACAAAGCCCTCTTTGATGCTACTATCCTGCTGCCTCTGCCGTTCTCCTCCTCCTCCTCCTATCGCTCAAATTACAGTGTGTGGATGTCAGCTGCAGAAATTAGTCATCAGAGCTGATTAACTCTGATATGGTTCTACATGTTATTAGAAGGGAAAAAAAAAACACCAGCCTCCGTCAGTCTTTTTTTTTGAAGGGACTATTTGTCATTGTGACACAGCCCACCATGAACACAACAAAATTCAACCCCTGAATTTAACCCATCACCAATGATGGTGCCTTGCTCAGTGCACTTCAGCAGTAACCTTGCAGCTGGTGAACCTCAAGTGTGGTTCTTCAACCATACGGCCAGCACTGACCCCTACAGTGGTGGCCTGTGATCTGAGCATAACATTTTTTTTAACATAATATTCTTTCATTTATGTTAACGTCGAGGAAATATTCACCTTCGCTACAATATGAGTATCTGGAACAGAGCCTGGAAGATGTTCAGTGATGAAGTGCATGTATCCACTGGAGAGAGAACTGTATTCGCGACAGAACATTTGCGTGTGCAGCCCACAGCAAAATCCAGTTTGCAACCAAATAATGGGAATCAGATCATTTCCATGCAGCAATGTGCAGTGAGAAAGGAAGCAGCTGCTGCACTGTGAGGAAGGTAGGAGGAGGTTAAAAGGAGTCAATGGAGGCTAAAAAGACAGCAGGTCTGCCGATGACAGAAAGAGTAGCCGGGGACTGCAGTTCAGGACTTCTGGAAACCACATCAAACAGAGTGTGGAGCGGTGCCAGGATGAACACACATCAACTGCTGCAAAAAAAAAAAAAAATACAGAGGAAGAGAAGGAGGGAGGGAGGAAGAGGGGTGAATGAAAAAGAAAAAAAAAATCATATTGTAACACAATAGAAATGTATGTTAGAGGAGCAGAGGGAGATAACGCTACTCATGGTAGAGGACTTTTGTCTCACTGAACAGATGATTCATTTAGGAACTGTCAGCAGATTGAACTTCCAGTCCAACCATCTTTCCATTTTCTACAACACTTCGAGGTTGAGGCAGGAGCTGGAGCCAATGTTTAAAATCCACTCATCAATATCATTCAGTTATCCTAAAGACGTAAGTAGGTTCCTGATTTTCCCCATTAACATTTTACTTTTGTTTCAGAGAGATAAAAGGCCTAATGTAAGAAGCCTGCATAAGCAGACAACAAGCCGTCAATTTAAACTTCATCAGTGTTACGGAAGTAACTCTCAGAGTAAATAATAACAATCATAAAAAAAAAAAATTAAAAAAAATCATTGGGAACTAAATCCACTTGATGTCTCTCCTGCTGCAGCACCAGACTGCAGTTTCTTTTGTGAAGCTGTGTCTCATGTATTTTTGGTTCAGGCTGATAGTCTGGCACTGTGGCACACACAAAAAAAGCTGTAACAAATTATGGATATGGA